>CM024757.1:4348434-4453329 GCA_014218235.1 Colocasia esculenta
GCCCAGCATGCATTCACGTAGGTTAACAGGAAGATTGTTGGAAAGCCTTAGATACAAATGAGAATTTCAGAGAAAATCATTTGAAAATCTTAATTAAAGATAATCACTTGGTCCGTCAATGCCAAAGCAACCCGATAATTCCACTCTGAGTCCAGTACTCAGTTCTTTCGCAGAAGGGGTGGGAATAAACTGCAGGGGGTGACTATATCGGTGATGTTCGTGCACCCATATCTACAACCAGGGGTGGAGATCTCGAGCTAAGTTGAACAAGACTTCTGATTGTCGTGATAGTTTGACTCTGTGTGTTGGCCCCGCAAGCAATTCGCGTAATCGAGGAAGGTGCTACTGCCAGAAAACCTTGGAATCGGGGAGATGGCGGCTGGAATCGCAATTTCAGAGTGCGAAATGAAGGTTTTTCGACCCTGAAAGGACGTCTTATCGCCAAAGACAATAAGGGGGCGACGGGCACCTCTGAGTGACGATTCCGAATTGGGGTATTATAAGCGATTCTGATAACCGAGCGGAAAGTTATGCCCGATTGAGCGAAGGGGTGTCCGTATGCCATCGCATCGGCAGCCTGCGACTACGCTCCCGGAGAGGAAATTGGGCACCGGACTGGAAATCTCTGAATGTGACCTTCTGCCGACCGGGTCGAAGTGCCGATTCCGAATTAGGGACTCGCGGGAGGTTTCGATCGTGGGGTGAACAAATATCCGCGTCCTACCCAAGGGGTACGACAATCGGTGCACTAGTAGGCACGCTTCGCGGTGGAATTTCGGTCCCAGAACAGAATTCCACAAAACCAGTGCCCTGTCGACCGTCTTGGAGTGTTGATTCTGAATTATGGTCACATAAGCGAATCCGATGCCCGGGCGGAAAGTTATGCTCAGTTCTTTCGCTGAAGCGGTGGAATAAACCAGAGGGGGTGACTATATCGGCGATGTTCGTGCACCCATATCTATGACCAGGTGTAGAGATCTCGAGCCGAGTTGAACACGACTTCCGATCGCCGTGATAGGCCGACTCCATGTGTTGGCCCCGCTAGCGATTCGCGTAATCGAGGGAGGCGCTACTGCCAGAAAAACTTGGAATAGGGGAGATCGTTGGCTGGAATTGAAATTTCGGAGTGCGAAACAAAGGTTTTTCGACTATGAAAAGACGTCTTATCGCCTGAGATGATAAGGGGGCAATGAGCGCGTCTGAGTGCCGATTCCGAATTGGGGTCTTATAAGTGATTCTGATAATCGAGCAAAACGTTTTGCTGTTTGGGCGAAGGGGTGTCCGTATGTGATCGCATCTGCAGCCCGCGATCACGCTTCCGGAGAGGAATTTGGGCGACGGAGCGGAAATCTCTGAATGCTACCTTCTGGCGATCGGGTCGAAGTGCCGACACCAAATTGGGGACTCGCGGGCCATTTCGATCGCGGGCGAACAAATATCCGCGTCCTACCCATAGGGTACGACAATCGGTGTACTAGTACACACGCTCTACGGCGGAATTTCGGCCCCGAAACGGAATTCTGCGAAACTAACACCCTGTCAACTATCTCGGCTTGCCGATTCCGAATTATGGTCACACAAGCGATTCCGATGCCCGGGCAGAAAGTTATGCACAGTTCTTTCGCTGAAGGGGTGGGAATAAACCAGAGGGGGTGACTATATCGACGATGTTCGTGCGCCCATATCTACGACGAGGGTGGAGATCTCGAGCCGAGTTGAACATGACTTCCAATCGCCGTGACAGGCCGACTCCATGTGTTGGCCCCGCCAGCGATTCGCGTAATCGAGAGAGGCGCTACTGCCAGAAAACCTGGGAATCGGAGAGATTGACGACTGGAATCACAATTTGTGAGTGTGAAATGAAGGTTGTTCGACTTTGAAATGACATCTTATTGACAGAGGCAATAAGAGGGCGACGGGCGCCTCTGAGTGTCGATTCCGAATGGGGTTTTATAAGCGATTCTGATAACCGAGCAGAAAGTTATGCCCGTTCGAGCGAAGGGGTGTTCGTATGCGATCGAATCGGCAGCCCGCGACCATGCTTCCGGAGAGGAATTTGGGCATCGGACCGGAAATCTCGAAATGCAACCTTGTGCCGACCGGGTCGAAGTGCCGATTGCGAATTGGAGCCTCGCGGGCGGTTTCGATCACCGGGCGAACAAATATATTTGTTCTACCCAAGGTGTACGACAATCGGTGTACTAGTACACACGCTCCGCGGCAGAATTTCGGCCCTGAAATGAAATTTCAAGAAACCAGCGCCCTGTCGACCGTCTCGGAGTGCCGATTCCAAATTGTGGTCACATAAGCGATTCCGATGCCCAGACAGAAAGTTATGCCCAGTTTTTTCGCTGAAGGGGTGGGAATAAACCGGAGGGGGTGACTATATCGGCGATGTTCGTGCACCCATATCTACGTCCAGGGGTGGAGATCTCGAGCCGAGTTGAACACATCTTCCGATCGCCGTGATAGGCCGACTTTGTGTGTTGGCCCTGCCAGTGATCCGCGTAATCGAGGGAGGTGCTACTGCCGAAAAACATTGGAATCGGGAAGATCATCGGATGGAATCAAAATTTCGTAGTGCCAAACGAAGGTTTTTCGACCTCAAAATGACATATTATTGCTAAATGATAAGGGGGAGACGGGCGCCTCTGAGTGCCGATTCCGAATTGGGGTCTTATAAGTAATTCTGATAACCGAGCGGAAAGTTATGCCCGTTCGAGCGAAGGGGTGTCCGTATGTGATCGCATCGGAAGCCCGCGACCACGCTCCCAGAGAGGAATTTAGGCACTAGACCAGAAATCTCCAAATGCGAGCTAAATACCTTCTCCTGACCGGGACGAAGTGTCAATTCCGAATTGGGGCCTCGCGGGCGGTTCCGATCGCCAGGCGAACAAATATCTGCGTCCTACCCAAGGTGTACGATAATCAGTGTACTAGTACACACCCTCCACGGCGGAATTTCTGCCCCAGAACGGAATTCCGCAAAACCAGCGCTCGGTCAACCGGCTTGGAGTGTCGATTCTGAATTGTGGTCACATAAGCGATTTTGATGCCCGGGCAGAATGTTATGCCCAGTTCTTTCGCTGAAGGGGTGGGAATAAATCGAAGGGGTGACTATATCGGCGATGTTCGTGCACCCATATCTACGACCAGGGGTGAAGATCTCGAGCCAAGTTGAACACGACTTTCGATCGCCGAGATAGGCCGACTCCCGTGTGTTGGCCCTACTAGCGATTCACGTAATCGAAGGAGGCGCTACTGGCAGAAAACCTTGGAATCAAGGAGATCGTCAATTGGAATCACAATTTCAGAGTGCAAAACGAGGGTTTTTCGACCCCGAAATGACGTCTTATCGCAAGAGGAAATAAAAGGACGACGGGCGCCCCTGAGTACCGATTCCGAATTTGGGTCTTATAAAAAATTCTGATAACCAAGTTGAAAGTTATGCCCGTTCGAGCAAAGGGGTGTCCGTATGCTATCGCATCGGCAGCCCGCAACCATGCTCCCGGAGAGGAATTTTGGTGCCAGACCGGAAAACTCGAAATACGACCTTGTGCCGACTGGGTCGAAGTGTCGATTCCGAATTGCCGGACGAACAAATATCCGCGTCCTACCCAAAGGGTACAAAAATCGGTGTACTAGTACACACGCTTCGCGGTAGAAGTTCGGCCCCGTCATGGAATTCTGTGAAACCAGCGCCCTGTCAACCATCTCGGAGTGCCGATTCCGAATTATGGTCATATAAGCGATTCCGATGCCCGGGCGGAAACTTATGCCCCATTCTCTCGATGAAGGGGTGGGAATAAACTGGAGGGGTGACTATATCGGCAATGTTCGTGCACCCATATCCACAACCAGGGGTGGAGATCTTGAGCCAAGTTGAACAAGACTTACGATCGCCGGGATAGGCCAACTCTATGTGTTGGCCCCGCCAGCGATTCGTGTAATCGATGGAGGCGCTACTGGCAGAAAACCATGCAATCGGGGAGATCGTCGGCTGGAATCGCAATTTGGGAGTGCGAAACGAAGGTTTTTCGACCCCGAAACGACGTCTTATCGCCTGAGGCAATAAGGGGGCGACAGGCGCCTCTGAGTGCCGATTCCAAATTGGGGTCTTATAAGCGATTATGATAACCGAGCGGAAAGTTCGACAGCCCTCGACCATGCTCCCGACGAGAAATTTGGGCATCGGACAGGAAACAATGCGACCTTATGCCGACCGGGTCGAAGTGCCAATTCTGAATTAGGGCCTCGCGAGCCGTTCCGAACGCCTGGCGAACAAATATTCGCATCCTACACAAGGGGTACGACAATCGGTGTACTAGTACGCACACTTCGCGGCAGAAGTTCGGCCCCAGAACGGAATTCCGCAAAACCAACGCCCTGTCAACAGTCTCGGAGTGTCGATTACAAATTGCGGTCACATAAGCGAATCAGATGCCCGGGCGGAAAGTTATTCCCACTTCTTTCACTGAAGGGGGTGGGAATAAACCGGAGGGGGTGACTATATCGGCGATGTTCGTGCACCCATATCTACAGCCAGGGGTGGAGATCTCGATCTGAGTTGAACAAGACTTATGATCTTCGTGATAGGCCGACTCCGTTTGTTGGCCCCGCCACCGATTCGCGTAATCGAGGGAGGCGCTACTGCCAGAAAACCTTGGAATCGGGGAAATGGCGGCTGGAATCGTAATTTCGGAGTGCGAAACGAAGGATTTTCGACCCTGAAATGACGTCTTATCGCCAAAGGCAATAAGGGGGTGACGGGCGCCTCTGAGTGCCGATTCCGAATTGGGGTCTTATAAGCGATTCTGGTAATCGAGCGGAAAGTTATGCCCATTTGAGCGAAGGGGTGTCCGTATGCGATCGCATCGGCAGCCCGCGACCACGCTCTCGGAGAGGAATTTGGGCGCCGGACTGGAAATCTCCGAATGTGACCTTCTGCCAACCAGGTCGAAGTGCCGATTCTGATTTAGGGCCACGAGGGCGGTTTCGTTCACCGGGCGAACAAATATTCGGGTCCTACCCAATGGGTACGACAATCGGTGTACTAGTACGCACGCTTCGCGGCGAAATTTCAGCCTCAAAACGGAATTTTTCTAAACCAGCACCCTGTCGACCGTCTCGGCGTGTCAATTCTAAATTGGGGTCTTATCAGCTATTCTGATAACCGAGCGTAAAGTTATGCTCGTTTGAGCGAAGGGGTGTCCGTATACGTTCGCATCTGTAGCCCACGACCACACTTTCGGAGAGGAATTTGCGCGCCGGACAGGAAATCTCCGAATGCGACCTTGTGCCGACCGGGTCGAATTGCTGATTCCGAATTGGGGCCTCGCGAGCCGTTCTGATCGCCGGGCGAACAAATATCCGCGTCCTACCCAAGGGGTACGACAATCGGTGTACTAGTACACACGCTCCACGGTGGAATTTCGGCCCCCAAACGGAATTCCGCAAAACCAGCGCCCTGTCAACCGTCTCGGAGTGTCGATTCTGAATTGTGGTCACATACGCGATTCCAATGCCCGGGCGGAAAGTTATGCCATGTTCTTTCGCTGAAGGGGTGAGAATAAACTGGAGGGGATGACTATATCGACGATGTTCGTGCACCCATATCTACGACCAAGGGTGGAGATCTCGAGCGGAGTTTGATAGCCCACGAATGCGTCGTTAAACACGTGGCTAACAATCTTAAAATTTATCGACTTACACTAAAGATTTTAACAATAGTTAAGTGGTGGGAGCCGAGTCGAATCCACGGGGAAAAATATTTTTAACTTTGAAAATCTTGAGTTTTTGTTTAGGAAAATGACATGGTGATATTAAAACTAAGTTGCATTAAATAAATCTAAACTAAATTAAATAAATAAAGAGAGAGATAAAGAGTGAATGAGAGAACATGAGACAATATTTAAAACTACAATCTAGTGAATAATCGAAATGTTTACAAAGCAATGTTTAAGACTAAACAAAAGACATCAAACACTCCACTAACAAATATGGGACATAGAGAGAGAAGAGATAACAAGAGAGACTAGAGAGACGCAAGAGAGAGGAGAGAGATGAGAGAAACGAGAGAGATAGAGGAGAGAGAGCGTTGAGAAAAATGAGAGAGAGAGAGAGAGAAGAAAGAGAGAGATGAGAGACGCGAGAGAGAGAGAGGAAGAGCGCGCGAGAGGAGAGAGAGTGCGAGAGAGAGGAGAGAGAGAGAGACGATAGAGGAGAGAGAGAGAGAGGAGAGAGGGTGCGAGAGGAGAGAGAGCGTGAGAGAAAGGCGAGAGAGAGGAGAAAGAGAGACGATAGACGAGGGAGGTCCGCGTGCAGCTTCTCTCTACGTGCATGTAAAAGCATGCACGTAGAGAGCAGGCAGCAGGGCAGCGCGGGCAGTGCGGGCGGCGACGAGAGTAGTAGTCGGGCTGCAACAAGGCGCGAGGAGGTGCGCCGGCATGGAGATGCGTGGAGGCGACTTACGCTGGCGGGCACAGTAGGCGAGCGCGGTGCGTGGAGGCGTCGGGTGCGTGCAGCAGGCAGGCAGGGCTCGCACGTAGGGGCCCGCGCGGGCGCTAGGCAAGCGACGGTAGCGGCTGGGCAACGCGTTTGGAGAGAGACCAGGGGAGGGAGAAGAAAGAGAAGGGGAGAAGAGAAGTGGAAGAAGAGGAAAGGAAGAAGAGGAGAGGAAGGGAGGAGGGGGAGGAGTGCGCCCCAAGAGAGGGAGAAGAGAGAAGTAACGGGGAAAGAATAATAGAAAGATAGTTTATAAAGTAGTAGAGGGAAGAGAGGAAGGAGGAGAGATTAAAGGAAAGAGATTTTTGAAAAATATGAGAGGGAATTTTAAAAATGAGAAAAAATTTTAAAAAGAGAGAGAGAGAGAGAGAGAGAGAGGAATATTTAAAAATTAAGTCTCTCATTATTTTATCTTGATCCAATTGAATTCATTGGCCCATTTGACATTTCATTTCTTGGCCCATTAAACTTGCAAACACAACACAATAGAGATTTAATCAATTATCATTTTTGTAATAAAGTGACAATGAGTTTGTGTAAAATTAAGGACCATAAGATAATAAAATAACATGATTATTATCAATAACAGTGCAATTATCACACCCCCCAACTTACTCATTGCTAGTCCCTTAGTAATGCACACAAGTGAATAATTGGGACAAACAAGAGTTCAAAACATCATATTTCATGACAAGAAAGTAAGAATGAGAATGCTTGATCATAAGTATTTCAAGTTCCAGTTGAGAGTGTCAAGGCAAATATGTCAGTTCATGTCATTAGACAGTTCCTCAAGATACACACAAAATTTCATGACTTTTTGTTCAATGTTTGAGCATCAAAAAGAGGATGCATGGGCCTTTTACCTATCACTCAAGGATGGTATCAACTCTACACTCCTTAAATTCAAACCTCAAATTATAGGTAGCTTTCACTCTGCCTAATTCTCTTTTTCATGTTCTTTTTCTTTTCTTTTCAGTTACATGGTGCTACATTTCCCTTCACTATTTGACACGAGCATCAACTCTTACCTTAGGAGCAACAGGCATGGTTACTAAGATTAGGGGTATTTTCCATGTTTTTTTTCCTTTTTTCGCCACTACACACATTTTCACATTTATTTGTAGGCAGGTAGCTTTTTCCCCACAATTGGTCGTCAATAGGAGTGTAGAATATCAATCAATCAGTCTAAATGTTAGGTAAAACTCTCATCATCCATTTGAATAGCTCCTAATAATACTTTTCTATGTTGATGAAATATCAAATGTATTTTGAGGAAGATGCTAAAAATATAACTAGTTAACTCACCCCTTCAACTCACCACCTTCACAAGTACACACTATGAGTCAAGCTAAAAAAAATTTCTTGCATGAAATATGAAACATGAAGCACAATGTTAGGGACAAAAATTTGAAATACCATTTGTCTCTCCCCCCAACTTAAATGACATTGTCCTCAATGACATAAATGTGATGAAACAGAATAAAGTCAATGTAAGTTAAGAAAGGAGAGATGCAACCCGATGATCACATGAGGGTGGTTGCACATTAGCTTCATCCAAGGATAGTGGGACAACAAACACCTAAGGCACAAAATAAAAACTAAATCAATAGAAATCAATTTTCCTAAAAATATTGGGTTGCCTCCCAACAAGCGCTAAGTTTAATGTCTTCAGCCAAACACATGGAGGTAACAGCCTCATGTAACACCCCCAATCAATTGACGCCAAATTCTTGCTTTGTAAGGCATCATCAAACATGATGGGTCAAGTGGTCCACACGTACCTTGCAGATCAGTAAGTAAAAGAGAAATTGAGGCACTCAAGATCATATCTTCAATTAAGATATTTTCATTTGTACACTTATGATCTTTGTATGTGTTGAACACATCAATGCGAACTTTATTATTTTCACCATTTTCACCTACAACTTCAATTTTCAGATCCTCTTTCATGATATTGAGGTCAGATTGAATTGAATGCTCAGAGGATTGCTTGAACTCCACAGGCTGACTTGTGTCAAAAATAGTAGCATGATCTGGAATGAAATGGATATGACTTTCAACACAAGGATGCTTAAAAGATTCAAGTGTAGTTGACCAATCAGCTAGTGGTAGCATGTCCATGAACATGTTGGATTTGCCAAGGTCAGGGAGAGGTAGGAATTCTCTGTCTTTCTCGACAGCAAGAGAGACCCAGTCAATGTGGACTTCAGGCAGAATTTCTAATTCTTCCCTTACCCAAGAAGAATGATTGATGATTACTCCCAACTCTTTCTCCAAACTCACCTCTTCTTTGTCACCCACTTGAAATGATGTCACATCAAACTCGGACCTAACATCTAAATGACATTCTTTCTCTTCTCCCCCCAACTTGAGTTCAACTAACTCATTAGAGATTTCCTCAAATATGACATTATCGATGGAGTCTTCTTGATGGTCAATCTCAAGTTGAGCAAAGACTATAGATTGATTTTCAGTGGTACCCATCTCCTCCTGATTTGACTCATTAATATTATCTCTCATTTTCCAAGTGGACATGTCCACAATCATATTTGACTGAGAAGTTTCGAATGGAATTTGAGAGTCAAATTGTTGGTCACAATCAAGATAATGATGTTCATAATTGTCAATGGGTCGGCATGGTGACTAACTATCTTGCCTCCTCCTGATTTTCACCAGTTGAGTAATCAGGAGGTCACTTTTGACAAATGATTGCTCCAATTCTTGTTGTTGTTGGGTGAATGTTTGCTCAAAGACTTGTTGATTATCATGGAAGTTTTGCTTAAATTTCCCAAATTGATCATCGAAGAGGCCTGATTGTGAGGGAGATGTATAAGTGGACTGTGTATATGCATGTTGTCCCTCATGATGGCTTTTATCATGAATATCAATTTGGAATTGGGCCCAATGTTGAAAGTTGTGGATTGGTGGACTTTGGTCTTGGGCCAAATTAGGTTGATCTCTAAGTGTCAAGTGTGGCATTACTTCTCCAAGTTGCTGGAAAGGTATGCCTTCAGGAGCATTTGCTAAGCGCACTGGCAGATCAATGCCAAAAAATTGTTGATCAAACCATGATATGATTTCGGCACCTAGAAAGGGTCCTTGAATTTCTCCTTGAGGATTTTGATAGAGTAAACTCAATTTCTCAGGAGAGAGACCTTGGTCAACTCTTGAGTAAGGAGTGGGTGTGGATAACACTTGAAATTTTGGGTCTATTCTTGGGTTGAGGGAGGTGATGAGTTGTAAAGTGGGTAAACATAGTTCCTCCACTTTGAATCATATATGTGATATGTAATTGGGTGACCATGAATCAGATGGGCTTGAGTCCATTTGGAGCCATTAGACTGGTAAGTAGAGATTGATGAATAAGGTGGGTTAGGTTGAGAGTGAATAACAAAATGAGCTGATCCAATTTGCCCGAAGATGTGCCAATTTCATAACCATGATTGTCAACCCACATAAATCCCTTTTTTATTTTATTATTATTATTATTATTTTTTATTTTTTATTTTTTTTATTGTTTTCAAATATTTGATTTTTTGTATTTTCAAATAAGTTAGCAAACAATTAATCCTATGACACCTATGGTTCCCTAGAACATAAACACTTGATTTCTCACTAATCAATTGAGGCCTAGCTTAAATCCACTCTCAAGCATGTTAACTGGCCATGTAAGAGGTGGGAAAGTGGGAGGTTCCCCCTGCTCTCGCAGGGACCTAATTAAGTAACCACTTGTCCACTTAGGCGTTTGCCTATGAACCTCTAGCCTTAGACACCAGTCTCCAAACTTCATAGTGGGCCCAAGTGGGCCTAAGTCTCAAAGCGAACCCTAGGTCAAGTTTCTACTTTCTTTTATTGGGCTTGGAATGCAAAAGATGCAGGAAGTTGTGGTTTGTGGGCTAAGGAAGGGTGATCAAATCCCCACTTATCTTGTTAAGGAAACTACCCTTAAAATATTTTAGAAATGATGTGCACACCACAAAATCAAGCAAGGGGTTCTATGCAAGCATGGCAATGCATGATCATGATTTTAAGAAAGTTGAGATTCTCACCTTGCCTCCCGCAATCTTCGACAAGAAAGAAAACTTTTCAAAAAAGAAACTTACCTAAAGATGAAAGTCTAAATAATGCATGTCCTAAAGATGGAAAGTTTCTAATCTTGACATGACATCTTTTATTGGATTCAAGTGATTGATTTTTTTTAATTAATTATCTAAATATGGCAACTAAGAAAAGAAAACTCAATCAATAGGGTTTTAAGGGTACTTACCTCCAACGCAATCCCTCGTTCTTTTGGAAATTAACACAAATAGAAAGAGTGAGAGAGAGAGAAGGAAACTCACCTCACTTACCTTTTTTCTGATTTTTTCCTGCAATTTTTGGATTTTTTTTTTTCAAAACAGCTCCTTTTACTTACATATCTTTCTTTCAGTGACAGATTTCTGATAGATTCTCCAATTTTGCAATTTTTAGACTTTTCCACTTTTTATTTGACACTTACAAAAAGAAAAAAAATGTTAGCATGAATATATACAAAAGACATCAAGATTATCAAAACTAAAAATCTAATTCCCTAGCAACGGTGCCAAAAATTGATAGCCCACGAATGCGTCGTTAAACACGTGGCTAACAATCTTAAAATTTATTGGCTTACATTAAAGATTTTAACAATAGTTAAGTGGTGAGAGCCGAGTCGAATCCACGGGGAAAAAGATTTTTAACTTTGAAAATCTTGAGTTTTTGTTTAGGAAAATGACATGGTGATATTAAAACTAAGTTGCATTAAATAAATCTAAATTAAATTAAATAAATAAAGAGAGAGATAAAGAGTGAATGAGAGAACATGAGACAATATTTAAAACTACAATCTAGTGAATAATCGAAATGTTTACAAAGCAATGTTTAATACTAAACAAAAGACATCAAACACTCCACTAACAAATATGGGACATAGAGAGAGAGAAGAGAGAATGAGAGAGACTAGAGAGACGAAAGAGATAGGAGAGAGAGAGAGAGAGAGAGAGAGAGAGAGAGTTGAGAAAAATGAGAGAGAGAGAAGAAAGAGAGAGATGAGAGACGCGAGAGAGAGAGGAAGAGCGCGCGAGAGAGAGAGAGAGAGAGAGAGAGAGAGAGACAATAGAGGAGAGTGAGAGAGGAGAGAGAGGGCGCGAGAGGAGAGAGAGCGTGAGAGAAAGGTGAGAGAGAGGAGAAAGAGAGACGATAGAGGAGAGAGGGCCGCGCGCGGCTTCTCTCTACATGCATGTAAAAGCATGCACGTAGAGAGCAGGCAGCGAGGCAGCGCAGGCGGCGACGGGCGCAGTAGCCGGGCTGCAGCAGGGCGCGAGGAGGTGCGCGGGCATGGCGACGTGCGGAGGCGACTTGCGCTGGCGGGCATAGCAGGCGAGCACGGTGCGTGGAGGCGTCGGGTGTGTGCAACAGGCAGGCGGGGCTCGCACGTAGGGGCTCGCGCAGGCACTGGGCAGGCGGCGGCAGCGGCTGGGCGATGCATTTGGAGAGAGACCAAGGGAGGGAGAAGAAAGAGAAGGGGAGAAGAGAAGTGGAAGAAGAGGAAAGGAAGAAGAGGAGAGGAAGGGAGGGGGGGAGGAGTGCGCCCCAAGAGAGGGAGAAGAGAGAAGTAACGGGGAAAGAATAATAGAAAGAGAAAGAGAAAGAGAGTTTATAAAGTAGTAGAGGGAAGAGAGGAAGGAGGAGAGATTAAAGGAAAGTGATTCTTGAAAAATAGGAGAGGGAATTTTAAAAATGAGAAAGAGTTTTTAAAAAGAAAGAGAGAGAGGGAATATTTAAAAATTAAGTCTCTCATTACTTTCTCTTGATCAATTGAATTCATTGGCCCATTTGACACTTCATTTCTTGGCCCATTAAACCTACAAACACAACAAAATAGAGATTTAATCAATTATCATTTTTGTAATAAAGTGACAATGAGTTTATGTAAAATTAAGGACCATAACATAATAAAATAACATGATTATTATCAATAACAACGTAATTATCAGAGTTGAACATGACTTCCGATCGCCGTGATAGGCCGACTCCGTGTGTTCGACCCGCTAGCGATTCGCGTAATCGAGGGTGGCGCTACTACCAGAAAACCTTGGAATCGGGGAGATCGTCGGTTGGAATCATAATTTCGGAGTGCGAAACGAAGGTTTTTCGATCCCAAAACGACGTCTTATCGGCTGAATAAGGGGGCGACGTGTGCCTCTGAGTGCTGATTCCGAATTAGACTCTTATAAGCGATTCTGATAACCGAGCGGAAAGTTATGCCCGTTTGAGCGAAGGGGTGTCCGTATGCGATCGCATCGGCAGCCCGCGACCATGCTCCCGGAGAGGAATTTGGGCACCGGACCGAAAATCTCCGAATGTGACCTTCTGCCGACCGGGTCGATGTGTCGATTCCGAATTGGGGCCTCGCGGGCCGTTTTGATCGTCGGGGGAACAAATATCCGCATCCTACCCAAGGGGTACGACAATCGGTGTACTAGTACGCACGCTCCACGGTGGAATTTCAGCCCCGAAATAGAATTCCGTAAAACCAGTGCCCTGTCGACCGTCTCAGAGTGCCGGTTCCGAATTGTGGTCACATAAGCGAAATTCATGTGACTTATGATTAGATTTGGTTGAGTCGGGTTGGAGTTTTTAGCCAAGATCATGTCATGATTTTAACTTCAAAATGGATTGGGTATACATATCAAATCAAAGCAAAAGTATATCACTAACTCTTTGATCATGACAGGTATGTAATTCACCGACAACAATTAATGAAGAACAATGGATGGGATTTTTTATCCGAGATTCCGATGCCCGGGTAGAAAGTTATGTCTAGTTCTTTTGCTGAAGGGGTGGGAATAAACTGGAGGGGGTGACTATATCAGCAATGTTCGTGCACCCATATCTACGACCAGGGGTGGAGATCTCGAGTCGAGTTGAACACAACTTCTGATCATCGTGATGGGCCGACTCCGTGTGTTGGACCCACCAGCGATTCGCGTAATCGAGGGAGGCGCTACTGCCAGAAAACCTTAGAATCGAGGAGATCATCGGTTGGAATCGCAATTCCGAAGTGCGAAACGAAGGTTTTTGACCGTGAAACGATGTCTTATCGCCTGAGGCGATAAGGGGGCGATGGGCGCCTGTGAGTGCCGATTCTGAATTGGGGTCTTATAAGCGATTCTGATAACCGAGCTGAAAGTTATGCCCGTTTGAGCGAAGGGGTGTCCGTATGTGATCGCATCGGTAGCCCGCGACCACGCTCCTGGAGAGGAATTTGGGCTCCTGACCGGAAATCTACGAATGCGACCTTGTGCCAACTGGGTCGAAGTGCCGATTTTGAATTGGAGCCTCTTGGGCCGTTCCGATCACTGGGCGAACAAATGTCCGCATCCTACCCAAGGGGAACAGCAATCGTTGTACTAGAACACACACTCCGCGGCGGAATTTCGGCCCCGAAACGGCGCAAAATCAGCGCCTTATCGACCGTCTCGGAGTGCCGATTCCGAATTCTGGTCACATAAGCGAATCCGATGCCCGGGCGGAAAGTTATGCCCAGTTCTTTCGCTGAAGGGGTCGGAATAAACTGGAGGGGGTGACTATACCGGCGATGTTCCTGCACCCATATCTATGACCAGGGGTGGAGATCTCGAGCGGAGTTGCACACAACTTTCGATCGCCGTTATAGGCCGACTCCGTGTGTTGGCCCCGCCTGTGATTCGCGTAATCGAGGGAGGTGCTACTGCTAGAAAACCTTGGAATCGGGGATATCGTCGGCTAGAATCACAATTTCGGAGTGCGAAACAAAAGTTTTTCGATCCCCAAACGACGTCTTATTGCCTGAGCGATAAGGGGGCGATGGGCGCCTCTAAGTGCCAATTCCGAATTGAGGTCCTATAAGTGATTCTGATAACCGAGCGAAAAGTTATGCCTATTTGGGTGAAGGGGTGTCCGTATGCGATCGCATCGCCAGCCCGCGACCACGCTTCCGAAGAGGAATTTGGGCGCCGGACCGGACATCCCCGAATGTGACCTTTTACCGATCGGGTCGAAGTGTCGATTCCGAATTGGGGCCTCGCGGGCCGTTCTGATTATCGGGCGAACAAATATCCGCGTCCTACCCAAGGGGTACGACAATCAGTGTATTAGTACACACGCTCCGCGGCGGAATTTCGGCCCCGGAACAAAATTCTGTGAAACCAGTGCTCTGTCGACCGTCTCGGAGTGCTGATTCCGAATTGTGGTCATCTAAGCGATTCCGATGCCCGGCGAAAAGTTATGCCCAATTCTTTCGCTGAAGGGGTGGGAATAAACCGAAAGGGGTGACTATATCGGCGATGTTCGTGCACCTATATCTACAACCACGGGTGAAGATCTCGAGCCGAGTTGAACACGACTTCTGATCACCGTGATAGGTCCACTCCGTGTGTTGGCCCCGCCAGTGATTTGCGTAATCGAGGGAGGCTCTACTGCCATAAAAGCTTGGAATCGGGGAGATTGTTGGTTGGAATCATAATTTTAGAATGCGAAATGAAGGTTTTTCGACCTCAAAATGACATCTTATCGCCTGAGCCGATAAGAAGGCGTCGGGCGCGTCTGAGTGCTGATTCTGAATTGGGGTCTTATAAGCGATTCTGATAACCGAGCGAAAAGTTATGCCCGTTTGAGCGAAGGGGTGTCCGTATGCGATCTCATCGGCAGCCCGCGACCATGCTCCCGGAGAGGAATTTTTGCGCCAGACCGGAAATCTCCGAATGCGACCTTCTACCGACCGGGTCGAAGTGTCGATTCCGAATTGGGGCCTCGCGGGCTGTTCCAATCGCCAGGCGAATAAATATACACGTCCTACCCAACGTGTACGACAACCAGTGTACTTGTACACACACTCCGCGGTGGAATTTCGGCCCCGAAACAGAATTCCACGAAACAAGTGCCCTGTCGACCGTCTCGGAGTGTCGATTCCGAATTGTGGTCACATAAGCGATTCCGATGCCCGAGTGGAAAGTTATGCCCAGTTCTTTCGCTGAATGGGTGGGAATAAACCGGAGGGGGTAACTATATCGACGATGTTCGTGCACTCATATCTACGATGATGGGTGGAGATCTCGAGCCCAGTTGAGCACGACATCCCATCACCATGATAGGCCGACTCCGTGTGTTGGCCCCGCCAGTGATTCGCATAATCGAGGGAGGCGCTACTGCCAGAAAACCTTGGAATCGGGGAGCTCGTCGGCAGGAATTGCAATTTTAGAGTGCAAAATGAAGGTTTTTCGACCATGAAATGTCCTCTTATTGCCAAAGGCAATAGGGGGGCGACGGGCGCCTCTGAGTGCTGATTCCGAATTGAGGTCTTATAAGCATTTCTGATAACCAAGCGGAAAGTTATGCCCGTTCGAGCAAAGGGGTGTCCGTATGCGATCGCATCGGCAGCCCGCGACCACTCTCCCGGAGAAGAATTTGGGCGTCGGACCGGAAATCTCCAAATACAACCTTGTGCCAATTGGGTCGAAGTGCCGACTCCGAATTGGGGCATCGCGGGCAGTTTCGGTCACCGGGCGAACAAAAATCTACGTCCTACCCAAGGTGTACGACAATCGGTGTACTTATACACACGCTCCGCGGCGGAATTTCGACCCCGAAATGGAATTCCGCGAAACCATTGCCCTGTTGACGGTCTCGGAGTGTCGATTCTGAATTGTGGTCACATAAGCGATTCCGTTGCCCAGGCGGAAAGTAATGCCCAATTCTTTTGCCAAAGGGGTGGGAATAAACCGGAGGGGGTGACTGTATCAGTGATGTTCGTGCACCCATATCTACGACCAGGGGTGGAGATCTGGAGCCGAGTTGAACATGACTTCCGATCGCCGTGATAGGCCGACTCCGTGTGTTGGCCCCGCCAGCGATTCGCGTAATCGAGGGAGGCGCTACTGCCAGAAAACCTTGGAATTGGGGAGATCATCGGTTGGAAGTGCAATTTCAGAGTGCGAAACGAAGGTTTTTCGACCTCGAAACGACGTCTTATTGCCTAAGGCGATAAGGGGACGACGGGTGCCTTTGAGTGTCGATTCCGAATTGGGGTCTTATAAGTAATTCTGATAACTAGCGCCTTATCGACCGTCTCGGAGTGTCGATTCCGAATTGTGGTCACATAAGCAATTCCGATGCTCGGGCGGAAAGTTATGCCCAGTTCTTTCGCTGAAGGGGTAGGAATAAACCGGAGGGGATGACTATATCGGCAATATTCGTGCACCCATATCTATGACCTGGGGTGGAGATCTCGAGCCGAGTTGAACACGACTTCCGATCTCCATGATAGGCTGACTCCGTGTGCTATACCTGCTAGAGATTCGCGTAATTGAGGGAGGCGCTACTGCCAAAAAACCTTGGAATTGGGGAGATCGTCAGTTGGAATCGCAATTTCAGAGTGCGAAATGAAGGTTTTTTGACCCCAAAATGAAGTCTTATTGCCTCAATAAGGGGGCGACGGCCGCCTTTGAGTGTCGATTCCGAATTGGAGTCTTATAAGCGATTCTGATAACTGAGCGGAAAGTTATGCTCGTTTGAGCGAAGGGGTGTCCGTATGCGATCGCATTGGGAGCCCGCGACCACGCTCCTAGAGAGGAATTTAGGCGCCTGACCGGAAATCTCCGAATGCGACCTTGTGCCGACCGGGTCGAACTGCCGATTCTGAATTGGGGCCTCACGGGCTGTTTTGATCATCGGGCGAATAAATATCTGCGTCCTACCCAATTGGTACGACAATCGGTGTACTAGTACACACGCTCCGCGGCAGAATTTCGGCCCCAAAACAGAATTCCGTAAAACCAGTGCCCTGTTGAGCGTCTCGGAGTGCCGATTCCGAATTCTAGTCACATAAGCGATTCCGATGCCCGGGCGGAATGTTATGCCTAGTTCTTTCGCTGAAAGGGTGGGAATAAACTGGAGGGGGTGACTATATCGGCGATGTTCATGCACCCATATCTACGACCAGGGGTAGAGATATCGAGCGGAGTTGAACACGACTTCTGATCGCCGTGATAGGCTGACTCTATGTGTTGACCCCGCCAGTGATTTGCGTAATCGAGGGAGGCGCTACTGCCAGAAAACCATGGAATCGGGGAGATCGTCGGCTGGAATCACAATTTCGGAGTGCGAAACGAAGGTTTTTTGACCTCGAAATGACGTCTTATCGCCTGAGATGATAAGGGGGCGACGGGCGCGTCTAAGTGCCGATTCCGAATTATTGTCTTATAAGTGATTCTGATAACCGAGCGGAAAGTTATGCCCATTTGAGCGAAGGGGTGTCCTTATGTGATCGCATCGGCAGCCCGCGACCACGCTCCCGGAGAGGAATTTCGGCATCTAACTGGAATTCTCCGAATGCGACCTTGTGCTGACTGGGTCGAAGTGCCGATTCCGAATTGGGGCCTCGCGGGCCGTTCCGATCGTCGGGCGAACAAATATCCGCATCCTACCCAAGGGGTACGAAAATCGATGTACTACTACACACACTCCGCAGTGGAATTTCGGCCCCGGAACAGATTTCTGTCAAACCAGCGCCCTATCGACCGTCTCAGAGTGTCGAATCTGAATTATGGTCACATAAGCGATTCCGATGCTCGGGCGGAAAGTTATGCCCTGTTCTTTCGCTGAAGTGGTAGGAATAAACCGGAGGGGGTGACTATATCGGCGATGTTCGTGCACCCATATGTACGACCAGGGGTGGAGACCTCAAGCCGAGTTGAATACAACTTTCGATCGCCGTGATAGGCCAACTCCGTGTGTTGGCCCCGCCAGTGATTCGCATAGTCGAGGGAGGCGCTACTGCCAGAAAACCATGGAAGCGGGGAGATCATCGGTTGGAATCACAATTTCAGAGTGTGAAACGAAGATTTTTCGACCCCAAAATGGCGTCTTATCGCCTCAATATGGGGGGCTGAAAGTTATGTGCGTTTGAGCGAAGGGGTGTCCGTATGCGATCGCATCGGCAGCCCGCGACTACGCTCCCGGAGAGGAATTTCGGCGCCTAACCGGAATTCTCCAAATGCGACCTTGTGCCAACTTAGTCGAAGTGCCGATTCCGAATTGGGGCCTCGCGGGCCGTTTCGATCGCCGGGCGAACAAATATCCGCATCCTACCCAAGGGGTACGACAATCGGTGTACTAGCACACACGCTCCGCGGTGGAATTTTGGCCCCGGAATGGATTTCTGTGAAACCAGCGCCCTATCGACCGTCTCAGAGTGTCGAATCTGAATTATGGTCACATAAGCGATTCCGATGCTCGGGTGGAAAGTTATGTCCTGTTCTTTCGCTGAAGTGGTAGGAATAAACCGGAGGGGTGACTATATCGGCGATGTTCGTGCACCCATATGTACGACCAGGGGTGGAGATCTCAAGCCGAGTTGAATACAACTTTCGATCGTCGTGATAGGCCAACTCCGTGTGTTGGCCCCGCCAGTGATTTGCATAATCGAGGGAGGCGCTACTGCCAGAAAACCATGGAATCGGGGAGATCATCGGTTGGAATCACAATTTCAGAGTGTGAAACGAAGGTTTTTCGACCCCAAAATGGCGTCTTATCGCCTCAATATGGGGGGCTGAAAGTTATGTGCATTTGAGCGAAGGGGTGTCCGTATGCGATCGCATTGGCAGCCCGCGACTACGCTCCCGGAGAGGAATTTCGGCGCTTAACCGGTTCGGCGCCTAACCAGAATTCTCCGAATGCGACCTTGTGCCAACTTGGTCGAAGTGCCGATTCTGAATTGGGGCCTCGCGGGCCGTTCCGATCGCCGGGCGACAAATATCCGCATCCTACCCAAGGGGTACGACAATCGGTGTACCAGCACACACGCTCTACGGTGGAATTTTGGCCCCGGAACAGATTTATGTGAAACCAGCGCCCTATCGACCGTCTCAGAGTGTTGAATCCGAATTATGGTCACATAAGCGATTCCGATGCTCGGGCGGAAAGTAATGCCATGTTCTTTCGCTGAAGTGGTGGGAATAAATCGGAGGGGGTGACTATATCGGCGATGTTCGTGCACCCATATCTACGACCAGGGGTGGAGATCTCAAGCCGAGTTGAATACAACTTCCGATCACCGTGATAGGCCAACTCCGTGTGTTGGCCCCGCCAGTGATTCGCGTAATCGAGGGAGGCGCTACTGCCAGAAAACCATGGAATCGGGGAGATCATCGGCTGGAATCACAATTTCGGAGTGCGAAATGAAGGTTTTTTGACCTCGAAACGACGTCTTATCGCTTGAGTAATAAGGGGGCGATGGGCGCGTCTAAGTGCCGATTCCGAATTGTGGTCTTATAAGTGATTCTGATAACCGAGTGGAAAGTTATGCCCGTTTGAGCGAAGGGGTGTCCGTATGCGATCGCATCGGCAGCCCGAGACCACGCTCCCAGAGAGGAATTTGGGCGCCGGACCGGAAATCTCCGAATGCGACCTTCTGCCGACCGGGTCGAAGTGTCGATTCCGAATTAGGGCCTCGCGGGCCGTTCCGATCGCCGGGTGAACAAATATCTGCGTCCTACCCAAGGGGTACGACAATCGGTGTACTGATACACACGCTCCGCGGTGGAATTTTGGCCCCGGAACGCAATTCCGCAAAACCAGCGCCCTACCGACTGTCTTGGAGTGCCGATTCCGAATTGTGGTTACATAACCGATTCTGATGCTCGAGCAGAAATTATGCCCTATTCTTTCGCTGAAGTGAGGGGAATAAACCGGAGGGGGTGACTATATCTGTGATGTTCGTGCACCCATATCTATGACCAGGGGTGGAGATCTCGAGCGGAGTTGAACACGACTTCTGATCACCGTGATAGGCTGACTCTATGTGTTGACCCCGCCAGTGATTCGCGTAATCGAGGGAGGCGCTACTGCTAGAAAACCATGGAATCGGGGAGATCGTCAACTGGAATCACAATTTCGGAGTGTGAAACGAAGATTTTTTGCCTAGAAACAACGTCTTATCACCTGAGGTGATAAGGGGGCGACGGGCGCGTCTAAGTGCCGATTCCGAATTGTGATCTTATTAGTGATTCTGATAACCGAGCGGAAAGTTTTGCCCGTTTGAGCGAAGGGGTGTCCGTATGCGATAGCATCGGCAGCCCACGACCACGCAACCCGAGAAGAATTTGGGTGCCGAAACGGATTCTGAATTGGGGCCTCGCGGGCCATTCCGATCGTCGAACGAACAAATATCTTTGTCCTACCCAAGGGGTACGACAATCGTTGTACTAGTGTCTACGCTCCGTGATGGAATTTCGGCCCCGAAACGAAATTCCACAAAACCAGTGCCCTGTCGACCGTCTCGGAGTGCCGATTCCGAATTGTGGTCACATAAGCGATTCTGATGCCCGGGCGGAAAGTTATGCCCAGTTCTTTCGCTGAAGGGGTGGGAATAAACCGGAGGGGGTGACTATATCGGCGATGTTCGTGCACCCATATCTACGACCAGGGTTGGAGATCTCAAGCCGAGTTAAACATGACTTCTGATTGCCGTGATGGGCCGACTCCGTGTGTTGGACCCACCAGCGATTCACGTAATCGAGGGAGGCTCTACTGCTAGAAAACCTTGGAATTGGAGAGATTGTCGGCTAGAATCACAATTTCAGAGTGCGAAACGAAGGTTTTTGACCCTGAAACGACGTCTTATCGCCTGAGGCGATAAGGGGACGACGGGCGCCTCTGAGTGCCAATTATGAATTGGGGTCTTATAAGCGATTCTGATAATCGAGCTAAAAGTTATACCCGTTTGAGCAAAGGGGTGTCCGTATGCGATTGCATCGGTAGCCAGCGACCACACTCCCGGAGAGGAATTTGGGCGCCTTACCGGAAATCTCCGAATGTGACCTTGTGCCGACCGGGTCGATGTTTCGATTCCGAATTGGGGCCTCGCGGGCCGTTCCGATCGCCGGGCGAACAAATGTCTGCATCCTACGCAAGGGGAACGACAATCGGTGTACTAGTACACACGCTCCGTGGCGGAATTTCAGCCCCGGAATGGAATTCCGTGAAACCAGTGCCTTATCGACCGTCTCGGAGTGCCGATTACGAATTGTGGTCACATAAGCGATTCTGATGCCCAGGCGGAAAGTTATGCCCAGTTCTTTCGCTGAAGTGGTGGGAATGAACCGGAGGGGGTGACTATATCGGCGATGTTTCTGCACCCATATCTACGACCAGGGGTGGATATCTCCAGCGGAGTTGCACACGAATTCCGATCACCGTGATAGGCCGACTCCGTGTGTTGGCCCCGCGAGTGATTCGCGTAATCGAGGGAGGCACTACTGCTAGAAAACCTTGGAATCAGGGAGATCATCGGTTGGAATCGCAATTTTGGAGTGCGAAACGAAGGTTTTTGACCCCGAAATGACGTCTTATTGCCTGAGCGATAAGGGGGCGACGGGCACCTCTAAGTGCCAATTCCAAATTGAGGTTTTATGAGCGATTCTGATAATCGAGCAGAAAGTTATGTCTGTTTGGGCGAAGGGGTGTCTGTATGCGATCGCATCGGCAGCTCGCGACCACGCTCCCGAAGAGGAATTTGGGCGCCGGACCGAAAATCTCCGAATGCGACCTTCTATCGATCGGGTCGAAGTGTCGATTCCGAAGTGGGGCCTCGCAGGCCATTCTGATTGCCGGCCGAACAAATATCCGCGTCCTACCCAAGGGATATGACAATCGGTGTACTAGCACACATGCTCCGCGGTGAAATTTCGGCCCTATAACGGAATTCCGTGAAACGAGTGCTCTGTCGACCGTTTCGGAGTGCTGATTCTGAATTGTGGTCACATAAGCGATTCCGATGCCCTGGCGGAAAGTTATGCCTAGTTCTTTCGCTGAAGGGGTGGGAATAAACCGGAGGGGGAACTATATCGGCGATGTTCGTGCACCTATATCTATGACCAGGGGTGGAGATCTCGAGCGGAGTTGAACACGACTTTTGTTACCGTGATAGGCCGACTCCGTGTGTTGGCCCCGCCTGCGATTCGCATAATCGAGGGAGGCGCTACTGCGAGAAAACCTTAAATCGGGGTGATCGTCGGTTGGAATCACAATTTCAGAGTGCGAAACGAAGGTTTTTTGACCCCAAAACGGCGTCTTATCGTCTCAATAAGGGGGGCGACGGGTGCCTCTGAGTGCCGATTCCGAATTGGAGTCTTATAAGCGATTCTGATAACGAGCGGAAAGTTATGCCCGTTTGAGAAAAGAGGTGTCCGTATGCGATTGCATCGGCGCCCGCGACCACGCTCTGGAGAAGAATTTGGGTGCCGGACCGGAAATCTCTGAATGCGACCTTGTGCCGATCGGGTCGAAGTGCCGATTCTAAATTGGGGCCTCGCGAGCCATTCCGATCCCCGGGTGAACAAGTATCTGTGTCCTACCCAAGGGGTATGACAATCGGTGTACTAGTACCTACGCTCCGCGACGGAATTTCAGCCCCGAAATAGAATTTCGCAAAACCAATGCCCTGTCGACCGTCTCGGAGTGCCGATTCCGAATTGTGGTCACATAAGCGATTCCGATGCCCGTCACGGGAAATTATGCCAGTTCTTTCGCTGAAGGGGTGGGAATAAACCGAAGGGGGTGACTATATCGGCGATGTTCATGCACCCATATCTACAACCAGGTGGAGATCTCGAGCTGAGTTGAACACGACTTCTGATCACCATGATGGGCCGACTCCGTGTGTTGGACCCACCAACAATTCACGTAATCGAGGGAGGCGCTTCTGCTAGAAAACCTTAGAATCGGGGAGATTGTCAGCTGGAATCGCAATTTCGGAGTGCGAAACAAAGGTGTTTGACCCCTAAAATGATGTCTTATCGTTTGAGGCGATATGGGGGCAACGGGCGCCTCTGAGTGTCGATTCTGAATTGGGGTCTTATAAGTGATTCTGATAACCGAGCTGAAAGTTATTCCCGTTTGAGTGAAAAGGTGTCCGTATGCGATCGCATCGGCAGCCCGCGACCACGCTCCCGGAGAGGAATTTGGGCGCCTGACCGGAAATCTCCGAATGCGACCTAGTGCCGACCGGGTCGAAGTGCCGATTTCGAATTGGTGCCTCGCAGGCCGTTCCAATCACGGGCGAACAAATGTCCGCATCCTACCCAAGGGGAACGACAATCGGTGTACTAGTACACACGCTCCGTGGCAGAATTTCGTCCCCGAAATGGAATTCCATGAAACCAACGCCTTATCGACCGTCTCAGAGTGCCGATTACGAATTGTGGTCACCAAAGCGATTCTGATGCCTAGGCGGAAAGTTATGCCCAGTTCTTTCGCTGAAGTGGTGGGAATAAACCGGAGGGGGTGACTATATCGACGATGTTTCTGCACCCATATCCATGACCATGGTGGAGATCTCGAGCCGAGTTGCACACGACTTCCGATCGCCGTGATAGGCCGACTCCGTGTGTTGGCCCCGCCAGTGATTTGCGTAATCGAGGAGGCGCTACTACATAAACACTTGGAATCAACCTTGAAATGACGTCTTATCACCTGAGGCAATAGGGAGGTGACGGGCGCGTCTGAGTGCCGATTCTGAATTGGGGTTTTAAAAGCGATTCTGATAACCGAGCGGAAAGTTATGCCCGTTTGAGCGAAGGGGTGTCCGTATGCGATCTCATCGGCAGCCCGCGACCACGCCCCGGAGAGGAATTGGGCGCCAGACCGGAAATATCTGAATGTAACCTTCTGCCAACCTGGTCGATGTGCCGATTCCGAATTGAGGCCTCGCAGGCTGTTCCAATCACCGGGCGAACAAATATCCACGTCCTACCCAATGGGTACGATAATCGGTGTATCAGTACACACGCTCTGCGGTGGAATTTCGGCCCCAAAATGAAATTCTGTTAAACCAATGCCTTGTCGGCAGTCTCGGAGAGCCGATTTCGAATTGTGGTCACATAAGCGATTCCAATGCCTGGGCGGAAAGTTATTCCCAGTTCTTTCGCTGAAGGGGTGGAAATAAACCGAAGGGTGTGACTATATCGGCGATGTTCGTGCATGCATATCTACGACGAGGGGGGAGATCTCGAGCCGAGTTGAACACGACTTCCGATCGCCATGATAGGCTGACTCTGTGTGTTGGCCCCGCCAGCAATTCGCGTAATCGAGGGAGAGGAGATCATCGGCTGGAATCGCAATTTCGGAGTGCAAAACGAAGGTTTATTGACTCCGAAATGACGTCTTATCGCCTGAGGCGATAAGGGGGCGACGGGCGCGTCTGAGTACCGATTCCAAATTGGGGTCTTGTAAGCAATTCTAATAACTGAGCAGAAAGTTATGCCCGTTTGAGCTAAGGGTTGTCGTATGCGATCACATCGGCCGCCAGTGACCACGCTCCCGGAGAGGAATTTGTGCCCCGGACTGGAAATCTCCGAATGCGACCTTCTGCTGACCAGATCGAACAAATATTCGTGTCCTACCCAAGAGGTACGACAATCGGTGTACTAGTACACACGCTCCGCGGCGGAATTTCGGCCCCAGCACAGAATTCTGAGAAACCAGCGCCCTGTCGACTGTCTCGGAATGTCGATTCTGAATTGTGGTCACATAAGCGATTCCGATACCCGTGAGGAAGTTATGTCCAGTTCTTTCGCTGAAGGGGTGGGAATAAACCGAAGGGGGTGACTATATCGACGATGATCGTGCACCTATATCTACGACCAGGGGTGGAGATCTCGAGCTGAGTTGAACACAACTTCCGATCACCGTCATAGGCCGACTCCGTGTGTTGGCCCCGCCAGCAATTCGCATAATCGAGGGAGGCGCTACTGCGAGAAAACCTTGGAATCGGGGAGATCGTCGGTTGGAATCACAATTTCAGAGTGTGAAACAAAGGTTTTTCGACCCCGAAACAACGTCTTATCGCCTGAGGCGATAAGGGGGCGACGGGCACATAGACTGCCGATTCTGAATCGGGATCTTATAAGCGATTCTGACAACCGAGCCGAAAGGTATGCCCGTTTGAGCGAAGGGGTGTCCATATGCGATCGCATCGGCAGTCCGCGACCATGCTCCCGGAGTGGAATTTGGGCACCGAACAGGAAATCTCCGAATGCGACGTTGTGTCGACCGGGTCGAAGTGCTGATTCCGAATTGGGGCCTCGCGGGCCATTCCTATCGCCGGGCAAATAAATATCTGCGTCCTACCAAAGCATTACGACAATCAGTGTACTAGTACACACGCTCCGCGGCAGAATTTTGAACCCAGAACTAAATTCCGCGGAACCAGTGTCCTATCCACCATCTCGAAGTGTTGATTCCGAATTGTGGTCACACAAGCGATTCCGATGCCCGGGCGGAAAGTATGTCTAATTCCTTCGCTGAAGGGGTGGAAATAAACTAGAGGGGGTGACTATATCGATGATGTTCGTACACCTATATCTACGACCAGGGGGTGGAGATCTCGAGCGGAGTTGAACATGACTTCCGATCGCCGTAATAGGCCGACTCTGTGTGTTGGCCCCACCAGCGATTCGTGTAATCGAGGGAGGCGCTACTTCCAGAAAACCTTGGAATCTGGGAGATCGTGGGCTGGAATCGCAATTTCAGAGTGCGAAATGAAGGTTTTTCGACCCCGAAACGACATCTTATCGCCTGAGGCGATAAGGGGGCAACGAGCGCATCTGAGTGCCGATTCCGAATTAGGGTCTTATACTGATTCTAATAACCGAGCGGAAAGCTATGCCCGTTTGAGCGAAGGAGTGTCCGCATGCGATCGCATCGGCAGCCCGCGACCACGCTCCCGGAGTGGAATTTGGGCGCCGGACCGGAAATCTCCGAATGCGACCTTGTACTGACCGGGTCGAAGTGTCGATTTCGAATTTCGACCTCGCGGGCCGTTCCAAACGTCGAGCGAATAAATATCCGCGTCCTACCCAAAGGGTACGACAATCGGCGCTCCGCTGCGGAATTTCGGCCCCGGAACGAAATTCCGCAAAACCAGCGCCCTATCAACTGTCTCGGAGTGTCAATTTCGAATTGTGGTCACATAAGCAATTTCGTTGTCGGGGTGGAAAGTTATCCTCAGTTCTTTCGCTCAGGGGTGGGAATAAACCGGAGGGGATGACTATATCGGCGATGTTCGTGGACCTATATCTACGACCAGGGGTGGAGATCTCGAGCGGATTTGAACACGTCCGATCGCCGTGATAGGCCAACTCCGTGTGGTGACCCCGCCAGCGATTCGCGTAATCGAGGGAGGCGCTACTACCAGAAAACCTTGGAATCAAAAAGATCATCGGCTGGAATCGTAATTTTGGAGTGCGAAACGAAGATTTTTTGACCCCAAAATGACGTCATATCGCCTGAGCTGATAAGGGGGCGACGGGCGCGTCTGAGTGCCGATTCCGAATTGGGGTCTTGTAAGCGATTCTGATAACTGAGCGGAAACTTATGCCCGTTTGGGTGAAGGGGTGTTTGTATGCGATCGCATCGACAGTCCGCGACCACGCTCCCGGAGAGGAATTTGGGCGCCGGGCTGGAAATCTCCGAATGCGACCTTCTGCTGACCGGGTCAAAGTGCCGATTCCGAATTGAGACCTCGCGGGTCGTTCCGATCGCCGGGCGAACAAATATCCGCGTCCTACCCAAGGGGTACGACAATCGGTGTACTAGTACACACGCTCCACGGTGGAATTTCGGCTCCGAAATGGAATTCCGCTAAACTAGTGCCCTGTCAACCGTCTCGGAGTGTCGATTCTGAATTGTGGTCACATAAGCGATTCCGATGCCGGACGGAAAGTATGCCCAGTTCTTTCGCTGAAGGGGTGTGAATAAACTGGAGGTGGTGACTATATCGGCGATGTTCGTGCACCCATATCTACGACCAGGGGTGGAGATCTCGAGTCGAGTTGAACATGACTTATGATCACCGTGATAGGCTGACTCCGTGTGTTGGCCCCTCAGTGATTCGCGTAATCGAGAGGAGGCGCTACTTCTAGAAAACTTGGAATCGGGGAGATCGTGGGCTGGAATCGTAATTTGGGAGTGCGAAATGAATGTTTTTCGACCTCGAAACAACGTCTTATTGCCTGACGTGATGAGGGGCCGACGGGCGCGTCTGAGTGCCGATTCCAAATTGGGATCTTATAAGTAATTTTGGTAATCGAGCGGAAAGTTATGCCCGTTTGAGCGAATGAGGTGTCCGTATGCGATCGCATCGGCAGCCCGCGACCATGCTCCCAGAGAGGAATTTGGGTGCCAAACCGAAAATCTCCGAATGCGACCTTCTGCTGACCGGGTCGAAGTGTCGATTCCAAATTGGGGCCTCGCAGGCCGTTCCGATCACTGAGCGAACAAATATCTGTATCCTACCCAAGGGGTACGATAATTCGTGCACTAGTACACACGCTCCGCGGTGAAATTTTGGCCCCATAATGGAATTCTGTGAAACCAGCGCCCTGTCGACTGTCTCGGAGTGCCGATTCCGAATTGTGGTCACATAAGCGATTCTGATGCATGGGCGAAAAGTTATGCCCAGCTCTTTCGCTGAAGGGGTGGGAATAAACCTGAGGGGGTGACTATATCAGCGATGTTCGTGCACCATGTCTATGACCAGGGGTGGAGATCTCGAGCCAAGTTGAACACCACTTCTTATCGATGTGATGGGCCGACTCCGTGTGTTGGACCCACCAGCGATTCGCATAATCGAGGGAGGAGCTACTGCTAGAAAGCCTTGGAATCAGGAAGATCGTCGGCTGTCTATATGTGATCGCATCGGCAGCCCGCGACCACGCTCCCGAGAGGAATTTGGGCGCCTGACCGGAAATCTCCGAATGCGACCTTGTGCTGACCGGGTCGAAGTGCCGATTCAAATGTTCGCATCCTACCGAAGGGGAACAACAATCGGTGTACTAGTACACACGCTCCGCAGTGGAATTTCCGCCCCGAAACGGAATTCCGCGGAACCAGCACCCTGTCGACCGTCTCGGAGTACCGATTCTGAATTGTGGTCAGATAAGCGATTCCGATGCCCGGGCGAAAAGTTATGCCCAGTTCTTTCGCTGAAGGAGTGGGAATAAACCGAAGGGAGTGTCTATATCGGCGATGTTCGTGCACCCATATCTACGACCAGGGGTAGAGATCTCGAGCCGAGTTGAATACGACTTCCGATCGTCGCGATAGCCGACTCTGTGTGTTAACCCCGCCAGTGATTCGCGAATCGAGGGAGGCGCTACTGCAAGTAAACCTTGGAATCGGGGAGATCGTCGGTTGGAATCGCAATTTCAGAGTGCGAAATGAAGGTTTTTCGACCCCGAAACGACATCTTATCACTTAAGGCAATACGGGGGGCGACGGGCGCGTTTGAGTGCAGATTCTGAATTAGGGTCTTATAAGCGATTATGATAACGTAGCGGAAAGTTATGCCCGTTTGAGCGAAGGGGTGTCCGTATGCGATCGCATCAGTAGCCCGCAGCCACGCTCCCAGAGAGGAATTGGGCACCATATCGGAAATCTCCGAATGAGACCTTGTGCCGACTGGGTCGAAGTGTCGATTCCAAATTGGGGCCCGCGGGCCGTTACTATCGTCGGGCGAACAAATATCCGCATCCTATCCAAAGGGTACAAAAATCGTTGTACTAGTACACACGCTCCACGGCGGAATTTCGGCCTCAAAACAGAATTCCACAAACCACCGCCCTGTCGACCGTCTCAGAGTGCTGATTCTGAATTGCGGTCACATAAGCGATTTCGATGCCCTGGCGGAAAGTTATGCCTAGTTCTTTCGGAAGGGATGTGTGATTAAACCGGAGGGGGTGACTATATTGGCAATGTTCGTGTACCCATATCTACGACCAGGGGTGGAGATCTCGAGCGGAGTTGAACATGACTTCTGATCACCGTGATAGGCCGACTTCGTGTGTTGGCCCCGCCAGCGATTCGCATAATCGAGGGAGGCGCTACTGCCAGAAAACCTTGGAATCGAGGAGATCTTCAGCTGGAATCATAATTTCAGAGTGCAAAACGAAGATTTTTTGACCTCAAAACAATGTCTTATCGCTTGAGGCAATAAGGGGGCGATGGGTGCGTCTGAGTGCCGATTCCGAATTGGGTTCTTATAAGCAATTCTGATAACCGAGTGGAAAGTTATGCCCTTTTGAGCGAAGGGGTGTCTGTTGGCCCTTTTGGTACGGCAGCAAGCAAACCTAGAGGGGGGGTGAATCGGTTTTTCTGAAATCTGAAATAGAATCTTAAACACAGAAAATAACACTTGAAGGTTTGTTAGTTTAGTGTGATAAAGAGTAGCAGTGCGGAGCAAATAAACAATCACACAAGGACACAGGAGATTTACCTGGTTCGGCCCTTCCCACATGGAAGTCCTACGTCCAGTCCCCAAGCAACTCTTGGGATTTCACTAACCAAGGGTACAGTCCCCTTATGGACCTTACAACACCCTGGATCCCCCACCAGGTCTTCTTCTCTTTCCCGGGCAAGAAGGCAGCCCACTTCTCTTACAGGTAAAGAAGCCAACCTCCTGGAACAAACCCCAGTGCGGTTCTGCTAGACACAAACCCCTAGCTGGGTTGACAACTGGTACAAACCCCAGTTAGGTTCTGCTAGACACCAACCCTAGCTGGGTTAACAACTGGTACAAACCCCAGTTAGGTTCTGCTAGACACCAACCCCTAGCTGGGTTAACAACTGGTACAAACCCCAGTTAGGTTCTGCTAGACCCCAACCCTAGCGGGTTAACAACTGTATACAGTCCTACAGCTGGACACAGATCTTTCTTAGAAAGATCAGACTGAGAGACCTTACAAGATGAACACTCATGTAAAGCTCACAGTCCCAAACTCTCCCCAGATATACAATGAGCTCGGAGAGAAAACAGAAGAGAGAAAAGAGAAGACAGAAAGCTCGGAAGCTTGAATGCTTGAGACGCTTGATTGCTTCTTCTTGGCTCGGGCTCTTTCTCTCTTTCCTTGAGTGTATGTGGCGTGAAGGTGCTTCTCACAGATGTACACTCCTTCAAAGATATTCAAGAAAAGGCTCTCATGTTCTTCAGCAATGCTCCATCTTTTATATTGAGCAGCTTTAGAATAGATCCGTTGAAGAGATCCGTTGGAGTTCTAGCCGTTGCTCATCTCCTCTTCATTTGTCTTAATCAGACTCTGATGGTCTTCGATGTCTGTGAGCATAGAAGAGAGTGTTAGCATAAAAGAGTGTTTATGATAAACGATGCATGGTACTGTGCTTCTGCTAACATACTGAAAATAGAGGTCATATCTTTTTGACAAGACTCTGAAATATGCATGCAGCTTTTTGTCAGAAGATATTTGACTTTTCATTTAAGCGCCAGGCATATTTGAAATATAAAGGTAATCTGTGTTTGAACAGAATCCATGAAGAAATCGTTATGAGCATGACTTATGAAATCGTTATGGAACGATTTCTTAACAAATCGTTGTGCTCACTTAGCAAGTCGTTGCGCTCACTTATAGAATCGTTATGAGATCGATTTCTTACCAAATCAATGCGCTTTAAAGAAGAAATCGTTGCGAACACTTATGAAATCGTTATGGCATCGACTTCTTGCGCTTTACAGAAGAAATCGTTGCGAACACTTATGAAATCGTTATGGCATCGACTTCTTGGAAAATCATTTCGGTCACTTAAGGAATCGTTATGGGAACGACTTCTTAGCAAATCGTTGCGGCGCTTGATACTTTGGCACTTTAAACAGAATCGATGTATATTGATTAAACATCGATTTTATCATTTTAGTGCGCCATATATTGCATCAATGAAAGACTTAGCATTTTGCTATGGGATTGATGCGACACAGATGAAACAAAATATTCAATTTAAGTTACATCATAAATTTTATTATCACCAAAATACAAGAACAAATAGAGAGTGGTTCAACAGTGTCCATATGCGATCGCATCGGCAGCCGCGACCATGCTTTCGGAGAGGAATTATGGCGTCGGACCAAAAATCTCCGAATGTGACCTTGTGCCGACCGGGTTGAAGTGCCGATTTTGAATTGGGGTTTCGCGGGCCATTCCGATCGCCGGTCTAACAAATATCCGCATCCTACCCAAGGGGTACGACAATCGGTGTATAAGTACGCATGCTCCGCGGCGAAATTTCGGCCCTGGAACAGAATTCCGCAAAACCAGCGCCCTGTCGACCGTCTCAGAGTGCCGATTCCGGATTGTGGTCACATAAGCGATTTCGATGTCTGGGCGGAATGTTATGCCCAGTTCTTTCGCTGAAAGGGTGAAAATAAACCGAAGGAGGTGACTATATCGACGATGTTCGTGCACCCATATCTACGACTAGGGGTGGAGATCTCGAGCAGAGTTGAACACGACTTCTGATCGCCATGATAGGCTGACTCTATGTGTTGACCCCGCCAGTGATTCGCGTAATCGAGGGAGGCACTACTGCCAGAAAACCTTGGAATCGTGGAGATCGTCGGCTGGAATCGCAATTTCGGAGTGCGAAATGAAGGTTTTCGACCCCGAAATGGCGAGGAGATAAGGGGGCGACGGGCGCTAGACAAGACCTTCTTAAGAGTAGTAGCTTTCGATACTTAGGGTCTATCATCTAAGAAAATGAGGAGATTTATGACGATGTAGCACATATGATTAAGACAGATTGGCTAAAATGGAGAAGTGCATCAGGAGTTTTCTACGATTGTCGTATACTAGTAAAATTTAAAGGAAAGTTTTATAAAATGGCAGTGAAGCCTACTTTATTATATGGTACTAAGTGTTGGGTAATGCAAAAAGAACACATGAACAAAATATGTGTAGCAGAGATGAGGATGTTGAGAAGAATGTGTGGTAAAACTGATAAAGATAAGATTAGGAATGAGCGCTTTCGTAAAAATTTAAAGATAACTCTAATTAATAGAAAAATGAGAGAAAATAGACTTAAGTGGTTTAGACACTGTACCGTTGGTTAAAAGATATGACCAAATCTTAGTAGATGTCAATAAAAGAACTAGATGAAAGTTTAAAATGAGATGATGTGATGTTATTATGAAGGATTTCGACTTCTTGAATTTAAATACGATTACGACACTTGATAGAAATCTTTGATGGCGAAGTTGACGATGAACTTCATCATTTGATTTTCACAGGTATTTAACTTTGATAAGTTCGAACTTATTGACAATTCTGGATTGCTTACTTTTCGTATCTGTGCTTAAGAAAATAGATGCGCATGTTAGAAAGTCAAATGTAATGAGTGGTTTTGTAGTATTTCTCTCTAATCTTCTTATACATCATAATTCTCGTTTTCAGTTGAAGGTAAGAACTTCATGTATTAAAGAATTTTCATTTATTAGTTAAGAATATGAGACTAGGGGTGGCTATCACGATGGGTCAGATCGGTGAACCAAATCAAATCAAGTTCTTAGATATTAGTGTAAATTAGAGCATATCGATTTAGATCGGTTTGATCTGATTTTATATTAAAATTATAATAATGAAAAGTAAAAATAAAAATATTTAATCAGATCGAAATAGTACAAACTGGAGATACCTGTCTGATACGCCAAACCATATTGACTATAATCCTCAATTAAATTTTTTTCCCATATTTTCGATGTTGCCAGTTAAGGGTCTGTTTGGTTAGGTGTAAAACTCTATTTAGGAAAAAGTTTTCAAAAAAAATATATTTTTTAGGTCATTTGTTAACCCTGAAAACATAAATACGTAAACAATTTTCCCCTAAACTCCGGATTTCGGCATCGCCCGTAAAATCCCGAGACCGTTTTTCCCCGCGAACCCTCGACATCTCTTTTCCCCTCCCCACGCGAAACCCCGAACCCTCGAGCGCAGAGGTGCTGCATCCCTTCGCCTCTCGCCGGCGCCATCGCCATCGTCTCCGACCTCGGGCACCATCGACCGAGCACGCCGACACCATCCCCAACCCTCCGGAGGGTAACGTCATTTTCTCGTCCTCTCCTTCTTCTTCTTCTTCTTCGCACCGCACCTCCGGCGGCCGCTTTGCTCTGCGAAGCCCCGCCCCCTCCTTCTCCCGCCGATTTTCAGGTCCCCTGGGCGGACCATCCTTATATATAGTCTGATGAGCACGACTGGATTGAAGGGCAGCTGCAGATACAGAGAGTCTGGAGGGAAGAGAGGCAGTTCAAGCCGTGCGGCAGGGAGCAGAGATTCTTCAAGTTCTTTAGTTTGAGGTGCTTGAGAGGGAAGAGGCTGTGCAAATAGGCGGATAGGCTCTCATGGTCCAGCTTGGGGCACTTGGTAATGCGCAGTCTCTCGAGGGATGATGGCATGCACCATGGGAAGGCAAGTTTGGGGCAGCTAGTAATGTGCAGTCTCTTGAGGGAGATCAGGTGTCCGAGCCCCCTCTCTGGTAGGCTCACTAGATGTTTGCAGTATTTGAGCTTGATCTCCTCCAGATTGGGCAAGTGGTGCTGCAGCAGCCCGCTGCTGATGGATGTCAGGTTGTTGCATCTGTGGATTTGTAATGTAGAGAGTGAAGCAAAGACTCCATCGCCACTGTGCTCCCTCAATCCCGGAAGGCAAGACAGACCCACGTCTTCTAGGAGTAGATGCCTGACCGAGAGAGGGAGAAGGGGCAGCTCCCTCAGGATGGGACACCATCTGATTTCAAGCTCACAGAGGGAAGGGAAGAACAACATGGCTGACGGAGGGTTTTGCTGAGAATTATTAGGATTTTGGTCACCATCCCATGCTACTGGCAAGCTCCACTCCTCCCATTTGTACACTGATTTGATGTGTAGGTACTCAAGTTGATGGAGTTGGCTGAGGAAAGAAGGTGGAGCTTGCACATTGTAGCAATCCTGCAGAGAAAATTGCCTCAATGAAGAATGGTCTGATGAGCCATGGAAGGACCATTTAGAGCCATTCAGAATTGTTTTATCATATATGAAGATTTTTCACCAGTCAGATAAGATACATGTGATATATTTTGTGATCATTCTGCTTGTTACACTCATTGGTTTAGTTCTATCACTTCCATATACATGGTAGTCTAGATTTGTTTGTGGTTTTCTGATTTATTAGTTATTATTTTCATATTTTTAAATTATAGATGGATGCCAATGATTTTTCTTATGAAGATGAAATGGATGCTGCAATTGTTGGAGTTTTATCTGCATGTGTTGGGGTACTCGAAATACTTGTAGATAATAGTGATAATAGTGGTGAATTGGGTGAAAGCATACCGAGGATTCCTTCGAGTACTGAAAATGTTTGGTTGGAAAATTTCTTTGGGTTAGGATCTTCCTAAGGTAAATATTTTCTGAAATTCAGTTCTGAAAATGCTATGCAAATTCATACTGTTGGTTATTTGTTTATCAGATCCAAATTTCTTCAAAGCAACTCACTGTATCTGCTTTTTTACCTCTATGGGCAGTGTACGCCCGAACCCAGGAACAGAATGCGCTCTTGGCTAGCTTCTGCAACTTTAGCCTGAAACATGGGAATATGAAAACAACAGGAAAACGAAGACTAGGTATGAGAAAAAGGAGAGGATTTCATATAGATGGGCCTGCACTCCTGGGACACTAGTGCATGTTCTACAAGCTGCTTCGTCCTCCAAGCTTGGGTTGTGAATCCACCTCTGGCTTCCAGTTTTAGCATAAAAGTGATTAGTGTGGAGGCCCCCAGAACCTATTTTTATATGGTTGCATAACTATACATTTCCAATAACCCATTTTTAGCCCAAGCTAGGAAATTGAATAAAGCTTCTGGTTGGAAGCCAAAAACAAGGGTGGTGGGGGTGGGGGATCAAACTAGATAACTGGCTTTCAAGTCCTACTATCCTCCCCTCAAATAACTAAGCAGCAGAGCAGAGCACAGCTCCATGCCGCCTCAGAATCTTCGGGTGTCATTTCCATGTCCACCTTCTACATCCAGCTTTCGTTCTCACTTCATCTTTCTCCACCCTACTCAACTCCCTTCACATCCAATAATATTCTCCCCTCCAACAGACAGTTCCGATGCGGATCCCAAGTGACGAGGGGCAGAAAACTTTTGATAAAGTGAAGTTGAGTCTTCTCAGCTTTGAACCCGCACTCCATGCCCATAATTTTTTACAGTTCTAGGTACAGTAAACCAGTGCATTGACAACTAAGCAATGTGGAATCTTCTATGATCATCCAGCAGGACATGGGTCCGGAAATAAAAGATGTCAGAAGCCTTGACCACTGCTGGTCTGATATATAATCTTAGTTTCTCAAACTAATCTTGATGCAATACTTCTTATATGTTGCACATGCATGTGGCAAAACACTCCATTTGCTTAGGTGAAGTGAATTGTAGGTCTCCAAAGAGACATGTAATGGGTTTTGTTCATAGGACTTGATTGACATGTAATGAGTTGATGACCAGAAACTTGTTTGCTGATTTAATGGAAAAAGATCAGTTTCATAGAAGCTTTGTCCGATGCATTGATGACCAGTTGAAGTACAGACAATCCTCTGTTGTGAAGGTCTCATTTCTCTAAAATTTGGCCAAGTATAAGAGGCTTTAAGATGGAGAAAAAAAAAAAAATGCACAGTTTGGGTGGTCAGAAATGGTAGAGAGATTAGTATCTGTAATGACTTAACTAGCTCCCAGAATAGGTGGTGGCAACTATTCCTAAAAGGGTATCCAATATGATGGTGAATGGTTCTTGGAATTTGAGTCTTTCGAAAGATCTGTTGGAGACATTGTTGTACATCAAATTAAGAACATCCACATCCCTGCAAATCATCCCTCCAAAGAAGACAAAAGGATTTGTATAAGATATGGATCTTTTTCCATTAAATCAGCAAACAAGTTACTTGGTAAGTGGAGTTTTATTATATGCAACTCAAAGTGCTTGTAGAAATTCATCTCAATAGCTGAAAATTCCCATCTATAAAAATGATCGAAATGTGACTGTTCTTCATAAACAGATTTGAGGTTATGCTAAACTCTGTTTAAAGGCAGTCTTCAGCATAGACCAATACAAAGTAGGTTGTGGAAAATTAGTTTTTGGGGAGATTTTGAGTTTATGATAATTATTTATATTCTATATGTCAATTCAATTTACTGTTTACATAACTAAAAATTGACATTTTTACGTTGTTTTCATCTTATTTGCAGATTTTATGATGATGCGGATGAAGCACACTTAAAGACAGTTCTTTTGAAGTGATCCACGAAAAAATTTGTGAATTCGAGTCTTTTTTTTTGTCCTTGTTATGAAGATTACATATGTACAATGACAATATGTGCGTTGCTCAGTTTTTAGCTGATATTGTCTACTGCAGTCTCAGTCTGCAGATGCCATGATACTGTGTTCTAATTTTTGAGATTTTGCCCATATTGAAACCTACATAAATATATATTATGTTGAATTGATCTATGATTTTACAACATCAACAATGTAAATCTCCTTAAATTTTTTGAAGCTAGATGAGACTTTTTACATGAAAAGAGGATGTGTTTTTTGATTGAGGGTTTTGTCTAATATTTATGAGACATACGTAAAAATAAGAGTAAATTAACACATATTTGAAAATTTTTTACAAACAAGCAAACACGCGAAAATAATTTCCAGAAAATGTTTTACGGGAAAACAAACATCAGAAAATGTCATAGGAACCAAATGGACAATTACAATTTTCATTTCCATGTAAAAGTTAATCCTTGAAAAAAGTTTTCCTCATGAATATGTTTTACATTCAACCAAACGGACCCTAAGTTTCACATGTTTTACAATAAATGGAAATAGTACTAAGAAGACTTTCTTCTTGTTACATTCAACGACCTTTTTTGCTATGGGTAACCCCACATCTCTCTCTCTCTCTCTCCTCTCTCTCTCTCTCTCTCCTCTCTCTCTCTCTCTCTCTATATATATATATTATATATATATATATATATATATATATAATATATATATATATATACCACAAAACCACAAAAAAGTGGGTGGTAGGCTGCGGCAACTATGTATGGTCAAAGTTGGGACATTGCACCTACCAAGTTATGTACAAAGAGACAAAGATAGGGAAGAGAAGAGGTGGATGTAAGAGGACAATGGAAATAAGATGGAGAAGAGATGAGCGTGTGGTCAGATAGAGGAGACAACCGGAGTGGGAAGAAACAGCAACATGATGTAAACTTTTTGAGTGAAATCTTCATGAGAATTCTAATGGATGAAACACCAAAATACACAACATGCACAAACACGACATGGACAAGCCTTTGATCAAATTATGTGCAAGTAGTCTTTCCCTTTCAGGAATGAAACTTTCTCTTGTTGCATCTATTATGATACATATGGGAGGGGGAAAGTAATGGTAGATGTTATATGAGTGATTGCTCTTCATAGAAAATAATTTCTCTAGATGGTGTGACGTGGGTCTGAGTCAATGTGAAAGAACTATTGCACAAGCGGTGGGGGGATTCTCTCTCTCAAATTTTTCTAGAGAGAGAAGCTTTAGGTTTTTTCTCCTTTCCGTTTTGTTCTCTGTTCGTAATATCGTTTTCTTTGCCCTTCCTTCGTCGACGACCTGTCCTGCAATAACGAGAGGGCAAATTGTGTCCAACATCGCCTTTGACTCCTCTGTTTTCTTTTATCCTCCTATTCTAGATGAGAAATGCTTATTGCACTTGCACATTGGCACTCCTCACATAAGGAGTGATAAAGTGGTCATCTAATTGTTGGATACCACATAGACCTTATGCCAAATCATATTGCACTAAAAATGCAATGTGAAAGTGCAATAAATCTTTCTCATTCTAGATAGTTTTGTCTTGAAAATTTCCCTTCAAAGTGTTCTCCTACTCGATGGAAGTTTTTGTCCTCCACCTTGGTGACGTTTGTTCATAGATTTGTCGGTGCTCTGATGCTCCGACTTGCTCGGAGTTTTGCCGATTATGCTTGTGTTTCAACGGTTCTTTAAGTTTTCTACAATCGCCTTTGATTGAGAGCCTCTAACAAATAATGTACGTTTAGTACTAATCAGCCAATAAAATTGTTTTCTTATAATCCACTCCAATTTTATAACAAGACCCTTCTTGCAACAAACATTTCTCTCCAAGCTGGTACCAACGTTACAATCAGACTTCAGATGTCACATTCACCCACTTCACATGAACAGATTGAAAGATGAACAAGTGCACTCACCGGTGAAGAGGCAAATATGTTAAAACGTCGGTGAAATTTCATTCCATATCATCCCATGTACATAACATGAGTGGCATTAACTAAATAGCCGATTACGTTAGGACATGTACAGGAAGCCCACCATACAAACTCTGGGGCCACAAATATGCTCATTTCCGTTCCTCTAAACCATGAAAGAAGCATCCATAACGCCTTCATTGTTACTCTGCCATGCAGAGCCGACCCTATATTTACAGATAGGGCAAGTGCCTTGCTGACGCAGCCATGGGTCGATGCAACTCGCATGAAACTGCAGGGGTACAGAGCTAGTCAGGAATATAACTTGGGGAAAAAGAATATTAGGCAAACAACAAGGAACATAAACAGAGGACTATACGAGACAATAGAAAGGGCCAACTTTGCCAAATCCTTGGACCCACCATGCGCTACAAGCAAGCACAGAAAAACATTTATTGAGCTAGTAACCTCACAGATAATGGAACTAATAGCATGGTGACTGCCGCTGGAACTCAAAAATTGTGCAGGCTGTGGTATATTAAGTTGGAGAATGTACACTAGGTTCCAACTGATAGCATTAGGGGTGTCAATGGATCACTCAGATCCGAAAATCCGACCTGGATCCAGAAATTAAAACCGGATTCGGGTCACACATTTTGATCTAAAAATGGCTATTTCTTTGGTTTCAGGGCACTCCTTCCCACCCTGAAATTGACAATTTCAGGTTCCCATTCCAGAGCGCTAAAAACCTGATCGGAGAGAAAAATGTCTTGGGCTAGGCTGTGAGCAGTTCACTTTAGTTTCCATCTCCGGTCGCAGGTAGGTTCGGCCATCTCCTTCAAATCAGTGGCGGAGGAGGCACCTGAAGTTGGCTGCGGGGAAGAGCACGAAGATGGCCTCGACCTTCAAGATTTGAGGGCAGGTCCCGGAGGGATGGCTGGGGTTATCAGAGGGTGAGCAGCACCTCTGCAGCGACGAACCGCATGGCCTTGAGCGGGAGGCAACCGCCAGGCTGTTGGTGGAGTGTAATCACTGCCGGGGCAGTAGTCGAGGAGAAAGCAGCTGTATAGGGGAGGGGCCTCCAGCTGGGCGTAGAGCGTGGGAAGAGGTAGTCGAGGTCCACAAGGATACGGGCCTCGGTGTGGACGTGAGAGAGGCGCTTGCCAGCATTCTTGGTGCAAGTAAGGGCTTCGACGTTGACAACCTTGAGGGCGAAGTCCAGGGAGGAGGCGTGGTCGACGAGGCAGCAGTGGAATATGGCATACACATACGGGGATTCGATGGAGGCAGGAGAGGGGGAAAGAGAGAGCACGTCCGGCACAGCCCACACATTGATGCGAGCTTGTGGTGTACGGGAAGCCGCCCAGCCCGCAGTGCTGCAAGCACGTCCGGCGCAGCCACATTGACATCGGCCGTGACAGCTGCACGTTCCAGTTCAAAGACCAGGCAGGCGTTCTTGCAGGCCACCACCCAACTGGCCATACATACTTGTCCCTTCCCTGGTTCCCGCGGGCACTCCTCCTTGGGTCTCCTCCGGCATCCTCCAACGAAGCAGTGCGGCCACGACGACACCGACACCAGACACACTCCAGGTCAAACTTGCAGGCCACCACCAACTGGCCCAAACACAAACAAGGATCACCCAATGTCTCTCTGTTTATGGAGCAGAGAGACAATCTCAAACCCCAAACACAGCAAGGAAGGAAACACAAAAAATTGGATTTGGATCTTGACTCGAATCCGAAATTCAATTTTGGATCTTGATCCGAACCATAAAATATGTGTTCAGATTTCAGATTCGGATTTGATTCGGATCATGCGAATTTGGATCCGGGTTCGGATCACCAAGGATCCGGCCCGGATCCGGTCCATTGACACCCCTAGATAGCATCATTAAGACTCAAGAAACAAGACATTCATATGGAATCTTACCCTGTTTACCACCTAGAAGTGATTCTAAAACAGCACTCAGCCTAAACAATAAAGAATGATTATCCAAAGAATAATTATCCACCAGAATAACCATCCAACTCACTGCTTCTCACCAGCGTTGCATCAACAATCTCTTCATAGATAAAAATCTTGAATGACACTTGAGAAATGATGTATAGCTCAAACGAGGGTTGCCAAACTTCACATTCATGTTACTTGAAGAACTAATAAACAAATCAGGACATTGACAAGCTTCATGAAGTATACAGGCTTGTCAGATTGATTTTTTGTGCATTCAATAGACAGAAAGGACAGGGGAGGCATGTATAAAGTAGGGACAAAGAAATAAAATTTTCAGTTTTTTAGTTAGGTTTTAAATTTATTTGAGTATCATCTTATTCCCTCTGTAGGATGGGTCTTCATGTATCTATGACATCAGTTTTGTATAACTAGAGACTGTGTCAGCCTGAGTTCTTGTGCTGCCAGCTACTGTTTCAGTTCTCTCTCCTGTGTTCTGATTCTTTCAAGGAAAAAGGATATAAAAGAATGTGTACCACTAGTAGAGCAGAAAGAAAAAACAGTTGAGATATCTCATGAATGACATTGTATATGCCACTCTGAGCACTGCTAATGCATCATTTGAAATGTTCTGAAGCTGTTCATCCAGTACCTATAGACCGAGTACATCTATCATTTTTCTCTTTCCTGGTAGAAAAGGTAATCAGCATACCAATGGAGCATTAGACCAAGTCACCTTTAGATGCTAGCTACCATGATCCCATACTGTGGTTACAATAATTATAACCGTGGAACCACAAAAGATTGCCGGCTTACATACTTGCAAAACATATAAAATCTAAATAACTCAAATAAGAAAGTCCAAAGAAAAACATGTAAATGATAGCAGCATCCTCCAGAACGAACTAATAGAAAGTCATTAAACTGGACATTGTGTTGCAGTCCAAACAGATATAGAAGTCTGTTTCCAGCAAGGATGAGGGAGTCGGTTTCGGCCGAACCGAAACCTATAAAAGACCACCAAAAAGATGCAAAAAAATGTAAAAAAAAAAAATTTAAATCTGAAAAAAAAATAAAATTCATCACAACACAAAAAAAACCAGTGGACATGCGTATAAGATTGACAAAAATTGGATCAAGTGATAATAGAATATTAGATGCATATTAAAGAGTTCAACAATAAACATGGAGTGATCTTGTAGTCTTGCACTACCATAAATTTGTAAGTAGAATGACATAAAAGACGATTAGGAGCATGCTTGGAACCTAAAACAGTCAAACATATGTACTTATTGTTGGAGTGTGGAGCCCAAACTCTCAAATGTGCGCCCTCGCATGCGGAACGACCTGCGCGGTTAGGTTTGTGGGGATCAACCTGCCCGGTCACGTCGCGGGGGTCAAGGGGGCAGCGCCCCTTGTGGCAGTTTCAGGGGGCAGAGCCCCAGGAAAGAAATTTTTTGTTTATACCAGGGTACTATTGTCCTTGGTACCTTGACTTATAGCACCCTAATCTCCCAATATAGCGAAATCCACCCCCCCCCAGTCCCCACCAAGCCAAAAACAGCCCCCCTGCACCCCCTGCGGCACTTGCCCCCCCTTCTGTGCGAAGCCTCCCCTCATATCTCAGATGTGAGGGGGTCACGGCCGTTCACATTGGGTTTCGCCCGGTGTCGGCGGTTTCGGGTCGAAACCGGGCAAAACCGGTTTCGGGTTTTGGACCAGAACAATGTTCCGATCAGGTTTCGTGTCTCCCTAGGCCGAAACAGACAAGTTTCGGCGTTTCGGTTTCGGGCGAAACCTACATCCATGGTTTCCAGTCCCAAAATGATGTTAAATATGGGTCTTGCAAGAAATACACATCACTGAAGATTGATGGCAATCAGCAATTCTAATTTTGACAACTCCTCTACCATACGGCCAAAACCTCAATTTCTCAAATGTCAGTTCTGAGTAATCCTAAGTTTGGCAAATAATCTAAGTGAAAAATCATTACAGAATTATTGCACTTAAAAACTGATAAGTCCCGATAAGCAAATTCCTGGTTAGTGTTTTCCTTTCAATGTCCAAAATACTCATTTTAACTCACAAAGATGTAACAAAAAGTTTAGAACAGTTACCTGATGCAAGCATGGCAAGCTACGGATTAGCTCTCCAACATTGACTTGCTCCAAGCAAACACTGCATGTCAGTTCATCATCTGGGTTTTTCATATTTGTATCTACTTTCATGTGAACCTGTTTTTTCTGATTGAAGTATCAAAATTAGAGATCATAAGCTTTACGAGAGAAAAAACAGCACTTGATCACAATAAGAAAAAGCATATAACAGATGATGTGCACAAAATAAGTGGCTTCATCACACATAATCAACATGAAACAACCATTAAGATACGTATGGATTTTGATAGTGGCTCTATATCATCAATGGAGCCATGTTGCTTAAACCTTATGGCACTTCCTAAACAGTACATCATGTAAAAGCCTATCAGCCATCAAAATCACTAAATGAATAAGTTGACATTTTTAGAACACATTGGCAATACTAAATCATAGACTTAGTCAGTTGTCAAATACTAAAGCAGCTAATAACTAGGAGCAAAAATGTAGATAGTCCAACCAACCTATCTGCCATCAAACCCAAACAAAGGTACCACCACAATCAAGCAATTCTACCTTAAAATATCATATTTTTTTCTTGACGCCCAACTTGATAACCATGTCCCTTCAACCATTGATACCTCATTTTTGTGGATTCACTTGTATTAAATTTACCACATTGTCAACTATCTATTCCATGCCCAGCCAACATACATGTCATGACCATGTAGACCAATCCTGAAGATTAATGGGGTGGTCTCTATCCCACAATCTCTCAGAGGCACTCTCTTTGGAAATATGCATAAAAAATAGCTTAATCAAGCCCCTTCAAGAGTGAATGTACCTTCCTCTTCTAAATTTCCAGACAACCCCAGAGACATCACCTTTTATCATATCACTTTCCAAAGAAGCTGAAATAACTGTAATGGGAATCATTAGACAGAGTCATTAATCTTCTACCCTAGCAAATAGTAGAAGTTTCAACTCTTCCTCTGAGAATGGCTTGAAGAGTTCCTTCACCTCTTTACAAGAGAGTCAGGAGAGATGGTTAGTAACAAGAGGTTCCCAATTATCCTCCTTTCTGGATGACCCTTAGAACAATTTTGCAGCATCTTGCTCATATCCTCCAAGCTGTCAATAGAATTTTTCTTCCTCCATCACAATGCCATCCACTAAAAGTAACCAGTGTTCAGGCCCCTTTAACCCATCTATTATCCATTCCATGTAATAACATAGTCCTCCAAGAATTGCTAACTGTCCCAACTTACTGCATTGATAGGTAACCCCATTATCCAAATATCCTGGTCATGAGTATTTAGTTACTCTGTTCACAGCCTAAACATTGTACAAATGATTTATACCTAATCAATGAGGAAATATAGTTCACAAACTTCACAAATTGTGTGTATAAAGTACAAGCAAGGAAGACAAGACTCCATAAGGTAGTTCTTCTCTCTACATAGTTCACAAAAATGGATTGGAAGACAAGATGCAGAACAACGAGACTCCAGGGAATGCAACAAGCAATAAGGAAAATAATCAAAATTTTAGAGTAGTCATATCTCATAATGCCCATTGATCCATGAAAGAGCTGCACTCTTGGCAAAAACTTACGGATAGAACAATTTGGGGTAAAAGGAAGAGTTAATGAGGCAATAAAGGCTAGAAAGAAGAAAAGAAAATACCTCAGTTGTGGAAGCAGAAGATGATGATGCCTGCTGTGTCAATGACCCTTCACTGTCAATAAAACATATTAGAGTTATAGTCCGCATAGAATGCAGCTAATCATCAAACTCTAGTTAAAACTCTTACCATAAACTAAGTTCAATTCAGATCCTCACATAATGTCAAGCTAAAATAATACCTCAATATAACTTATTTGTGGTAATGGTGCACGCTAACTTACTTCTGTGAACCAGGATAGCCATTACTTGTCTGAACTTTGTACTTGTGAACAGGAAGAGAATCAATCTCTTCCTCTGTCATGGAGGGAATATCAGCATTATTATCAGCATCCAGTGCTCGTAGGGTGTCATAGTCTACACCAAACATAATCAAACACTCTATTAAACAGCCGATCAAATAACAAAGTAGGCTACATAGATACACTGACTTATGTATTACCACAGAGCTATGCTTCAAACTATCAAGAAGGATACACTTAAGAGAATAAACAATACCTAAATCATCAAGTTCCCGGTCAAGAAGTGCCAGCTGAAGTCTCAGGCCTTGTAGCCTCCCTCGTGCAGCAAATGCCATAGACGGAGGCACAAGAAACCGCAACTCAGTGTGCCCAAGTAAGCCACTAGCCGCAGCGGCATGAGCTTGCGCCTGGGCATGCAGTTGTTGGCAAGTTGCATACATCCGAAGAGTCGTAGCCATCAAAAAGACACCCAGTACCAACCAAATCTGCAGAGCGATGTCCCCAAGCAAAGTTCAGTGCTTACAGACTAAACCCTTCTCTAATCGACCACAATAATGAACAAACTACCAGAGGCCGTAAACTCACCAGAAAATTTGGCGACATTTGATGTGAGTTCAATATCATGAACAGCAGAAGAACTGCAAGGAACCAGCGGATCCACATGCTCATTGAAGAGAACCATTCAATAATAAAATGTATAGAATGAAAAAAAAAAAAAACTTGGCGGAAAAAGAAGGGCATACCCGTGACGAGCAACACCATTGAGTTTGTGTTAACAGGGCGAGCTCCCGCATGGATTCGCTGATGAAATAACACAGAAATGCATCAGCGTTATGGTGTTTTCGATCACAAGGGGGAAAAAATGACATCTTCTAATTTCTGATCCACAATCCGCAAAACGAAAACAAAATATGTGCCGAGACAGAAGAATGGCCACCATTGCGCGCCTCGCCGGGAGAAATCCGGGAAGCCAGTCTCTATGTCCCCCCTAGTTCCCCTGAAGACGAAGCTCATGGCTTCCGGCGCCCGGACGCACCCCCAGCTCTCCCCACACTTCAGCAGTAAGGATCTCGACCTTAACAGCAAAAAGAGGCGAAGAACGTCAGAAATTTCGCAGACAAATAGATATACGGACACAAAAAAGGGGAAAAATCATCAAATCGTCGTTACCTAGTCGGGAGAACTCCCTAGATTTGGGAGAAACCACAAAACTTCGCTTCTTCCCGTGGAAGAAGTAATCGAAATCCGACACTTTCAAGTGAGAAAAAATCCTAGAAGGAGGCGCCCCGGTGGGGTTCTAAGATCGGAGACTGATGGGATAGCGGAATCAGAGAGAGAGAGAGGCTTCTCAGGAAGGTTCGTCAGATCGCTTCTGGAGGCTTCAAGAGCTCAGCGCGACCCGCGTGGGCCCCACTTTTTTTTCCTTTTTTCTGAATTTATCTAAAATGGGTTATCCGAAAGAAAAAGTATGGGCACACAGTATTACACCTCTCGGTGAATTGCGGGGCTAATCACATCAATGTGATGCTCACCCGATTAAGAGAGTATGTATATATACATCTTTTTTTTTAGTGTGTAGCAAGATTTTATCTGAAATAAGTGACATGACTCTCTCGCCATTGGGTCGGGCAAGACTGAACTGGCACAAGCAATCGTGGGCTATGGTCTACGTTTACTGATGCCCGGATCAGCCCATTCAACTTGTCATCAATCTTTTGTCTGGACAAATTGGCCTTCCTTTTATTAGAACTTCAAGAGAAACACGACAAAAGTGTTGTGCTTGAAAACGAGTGTTTATAGAACTTCAAATATGATAAGGTGATGATATTGGCTCGACCCGAAATGAATTTGATGGGCCTACTTTTAAGGGGATAGAAATAAGAGTTTAAGTGTCGACAGTGGGCCTCTTTGGTGAGAAGTTTGGAGCAAGCGTCTCAAGTTTCTAAGCTAGCCTTTCTGGTCACTTCGGCTTGAGCCGACTTCGGAGTTACATATTGTAACATTTGGCACCGTATGTGAGAATCACTACTAAAAGTTCGTATGACTTCTTTTACTTTCTCATTTAGTCAATCTCGGGCCATCCGATGTTCGACGTATAAAATTGACGAGTCGCTTCATAGCATCGTCATCTATTAATGTCGTATTAACGTCGATGGAGTCAGTTTGACGAAGTCGCTTCGGCACTCGACTGGTTCAAACAATACGAGTTAATACAAGCTATGGCCGACGACGTATTGTGCTATGGACTCTCTTCTAGTTAGTCATAGAGGTCAACGGCATCAGCAAAGAGAGGTCGCTTCGGCACTCTAAGTTGGCCTCGACCTCGAGAATCGACTCGCAATCGGATGTCATAGAGGTCAGGGGCATCAATGAAGAGAGATCGCTTCGGCACTCTCAACTGGCCTCGACCTCGAGAATTGACTCGTAATCGGATGTCATAGAGGTCGGGGGCATCAGCGAAGAGAGGTCGTTTCGGCACCCTCAGTTGGCCCCGACCTCGATAATTGACTCGCAATCGAATGTCATAGAGGTCGGGGGCATCAGCGAACAGAGGTCGCTTCGGCACTCTCAGCTTGTCGTGATCTCGAGAATTAACTTGTAATTGGACGTCATAAGGTTAGGGGAATCAATGAAAGAGAGGTCGCTTCGGCACTCTCGGTTGGCCCCGACCTCGAGAATTGACTCACTCTCAAGCTTGGGGGGGCCACCTTGAAGAGGTCGCTTTGGCACTCTCGGCCGGCCCCAAAAATTAACGGAGACCAGTTTTGGAAAAAATTCACCGGGGTCGAGGTCAGATGAGGTCGCTCCAACACTCTTACCTCTCCCGAACTGTGGAAATGGTAACGTGTCAGTTAACGATCGTGGACGTCAGGTGACTTAGTTATGGTATACCACGTTGGAACAAGTTAGCGACAAAGAAGGTCATATGTTGGTCCTGACTCGTCATGAGATTAGAATATCTAAGGGTTAGTCCTCAGACTCTGATAACACGAACACGAAGAATGCTTGCAATTGGCAAGGAGGAAAATAACTTCATTAAGGCTCTGATTTTTCAGCCGAGGCAAGGAGTTGCAAAAGGGACTCGACTAAGGTCGAGGTAGGAAAGCTGAACAAAAAAACCACGCGGGGGTCACCTATTCAGCAGTCGAGGCGGCTGACTAGGTAGCCTCAAGCCCGACGGTCTCTATGGTGTCGGCTGCACTGGTCTCAGCCGGACCGAACGGAGGGGCCCAATTGATCGAGCATAAATGAGGTCACTTTGGCACTCATGAAGAAGATGAGGTTGCTTCAGCACTCGTGAAGAAGACAACGTCGCTTCGGCACTCATGAAGAAGTTATGGTTGATGATCAGCATTGGGGCCTGATGGCCAATGTGGGAGTATAACTCATGTTGGGACCTGGTGATCGATGTAGTGGTCTATGGCCCCTGTAGGGTCTGATGGCCGATGACCGAAGACGATTAGTTGCTTTATAGCATTGTCTCCAATAGAATGGTGAGTCGCTTAGGGATCACACTCGACATGGTTAACGTTGTTGGCGAAGTCAGCAGTGAGGCTCGGCTGATTTCAACAACATGAGTTAATGCGTAAGTGGTTAGGTTATATCTCGTCCCGACCTCCTGGGTCGACGAAGAATAACCGAGTATACCTTCTCGAGTAACTTCGGTCGTCAAGGGCAGAAGAGGTCGATATGGCACTCTCAGCTCGATCGACCGATGAAGTTACATTGGTTACACGTCGGCTAATAGTCGTGGACCTCGGCTTGAGTCAACCCCAGTTAAAATTGAAGAGCTCCGGACATCAGCTTCACCTCGGCTTACTGGCGCAGTCCGACGTAAACTTGGGGGGCCAATGACACAGTGAGTTCCCACTAGTCTGCTGGGGCCTCGCCTTAGCCGACCTCCCAAACTACCTGAGTCTACGTCTTTGACGTGGTTTGGACTGAATATTCTATCGTCTAGGCTGACGACTTAGGTCGCCTAGACCGACCTCTTCACACTCCTTGCCCCGACAACAGTAGCTTAGCCAAGGACGAGGCTTATTCAACTCGGCCTTGACTGATGCGGAGCACGATGTGTCCGCGGGATTCTCGGATGTGGCTCACGTGATGACTGATGCATTAACCCATGAGGCAATGGCCGAGGATCATGGTCCCGGTAATTGCTACCATTAAGACCATGATCTGGACAATCTGACATAACAATTATGACCATGATCTGGACAATCTGACATAACAATTATGACCACGATCTGGGCAATCTGACATAATAGTTACGACCACGATCCGACGACAATTATGGATATCCGCTGCGAGATTTGTGAGGTCGTCCAACTGTTTCACGAGTAACATAACTTTATAAAAAGATACAAACACTCTACAGACATAGGTATGCTATTATGCTCCTTGGGATAGGTCATTTTGCTTGGCTAGCTATTGATTTGAGCATTAGAGTGTCTCCCCGCCAAAATCCTTCGGTAGGCTCTACAGGTTCTCGGGTGTCAAGACATGGAGCACTTGTCGCCAGATCTCTCACCTCGTGTAAGGACCGGGGTATTTATGCCCATTAAGGCTCCATATCCAGATCCGCCTCCCGCGAAGCACCGAAGTGTCGCAAGGGATATCTCACACACGAGTCCAGTAACGAGTAAAAAGACAAACCACAAGAATATAAGACACAAGAAAGTACATGTGCTTATATTTATTCACAAATTTGTACAACTGTCCCATTACATTAATTACATGTCCAATTTAAAAAAAAAATACAACTACCTGGGGCATACCCCGAGGGAGCACAGGCTCACAGAGACGCTAACTACTACTCAACTGCTGGTGGTACAAGTCTGACGCAACGCCACTGCAAGCCAACACACGGCAAGCCCTAAAAGAACTGCAGGGGAGTGAGCCTCAACAAGTCAAGGCTCAGTAGGGGCTACCCAAACAACACTGTAACCACAGACACCTCGACCCCAATGGGTCTCACTGGCAACAACAATAGCCAAACCATTTCATGCTCACATCATTACAATAAATAACAATTAAAACATGCTTATGATAATAAACATAATGTCCTCAGAAGAAAAGTAGGACTACAGGACTAACATAAAATCATTAGTTAGTCCAACTACTAAAGTGCCTAAACCACAGTCTCACTGGCACACTACCACGACAACGGGTTGCCTAAGCTAAAAGCCATACAGGCAAAGTACTGCCCGACTACAAGCTTTACAGGCGAACCTCAAACACTGAGTAATAGGACTGCTAACAAAGAACTGGTCCTTTATACTCAAAACCACTTTACAACAGAACTACTCAAAGGTAATGGAACTGGCTAACACGAAGCCAATCCATACACACTAAAGCATAATTGGAATCATACCCAAGATGAGTAAAAACCTCAACTGTGGAAGGTCTCACACGGCTCCACGGAGCATAACAACAACTAACCACAATATGCCTAGGCCATAAGCCTCATCGGCAAATATACCATAAAGGTAACATAATTAATATCACAAACTAATCCACAATAAATTATAACAAGATTTACCTAAAACAGTTAGGATACAACAAGTGGCAAGTTCAAACCACAAGACCTCCACAACACACAAGTACCCGGACGAAAGGTTGGTACACAATGTACCACCACAAAACTATAAAGTAACCCCAAGGAAATAGGTACCTGCTACTCTGAGGTATCACAATCAAACACCCGAACAAGGGTAGAAGTAGGTGATAAACACCACATTGAACCATAATTATATTATACCTTTAATTAGGCACAATATTACAGGTGGAACCTTAATCGACGAGTCACACAAACCACTGAGTCACAACTGTGCCAACACCGGGGCACACCTCTCGAACAAGTCAAACCTCGACCACGAGTCACAAACTCACAAACCACAGTCACTGGCAAAGCACGAGTCAGAAAGAACGACGCCACCACACGGGAACGGACTACTGGCTGATCAGGCAATATCCAACCCGGACAACACAACACAAGAACTACCTCTCCAGCCTCGCAGTCACGGACGAAGGTCAACTGCCGCTCCACTAGGAAGAAGTCAAACACTGTGGAGACCAACCAACACCACACCTGCAGACACACAATGCAGGCCATGCCTGGCACCTCTAGAGTCTCTGGCCGGAGCACTCTAAAGTGAGGTACTGGAAAACAGGACTAGCTGGGGACCAGTGTCGACTACTGGTGTCCGTACCCCCAACTACGAGCGCGCTACAAGCGACAAAAGAACAAACTCTGGGAAGTCGCTGTCCCACTGCCGTCTTCCCTCAGCCGGACGTACAACTCAAACTCAGGAGTGAGGGTGTCCAGGAAGACGACACAGACCTCGACGGTACAACACAAGTACCGGGACAAAACCCCGAGCACAACAAACACACGTGCCTGGCTCACAAAGAACCTGGGGTACCCGACTAGAGAGGCATTCCGGAATAGGCGCCGGACCACCACACTCGGCTAGCACAAACCACGATACTTACACATATAGCCTTTACTTAATTCACAATATACAAGTGTTAGGATTAGCTTAACATCGGTCACCGTGTGACCCCAAAGCTATCCCACACCAACACATACCTGAATCACAAACTTGCCTATCATTGGTCATCTTGTAACCTCCAAGCTAACTCACACTAACACTATATAAAACACGATAGCCAATCATATTTGGCCTATCATCGGTCATGAGATGACCTTCGCGCACAACACACCACTTACTTCATAAATCCATATAATATTATTCGAAAGACAACAACGGACCAGGGCTAGGTCGGTATGGACCTTCATTGCCCAAACACCACAAAGTCATGGCTAGGCTCACACAGGAACCTCACTGCCCAGTTACTATGATAAATCATAAGAATACATTACAACAAAGTGTGTAGTAAACACACACTCAAACCACGTAGACAATATGTGTATATTAGACCCTGGATGGTGTACCCACGTCTTCCACGTAAACCGCATTCCAACATATAGACAACGCACTCCAAGAGTGCCACGGGTGCCAACGCACTACACATACCACGTAAAGCGATTACGTACATCACACATCATTCATGTAAAACTTGCCATTACATGAGCAGTATGCCCAAGAGCATAACAAGTGCACTGGCTCACACGGTCATCGCCATGCACACACAATCACACAATATCATAACCAGGAAAGCTACGTAACAACACTGCATGGATACATGCACATGTTGGCGGCAACATCGACTGCCGCTTAAAGGAAGTAAACGGCAAGCGATCTAGCCGTCTATATCCCGGCTGGTGAGCTTGCGACAAGAGATCTTGACGCCAAGTTCTCCGGCCTAAAACCCTGCAGAAATCCTAATCCAGCTCTACAGGTTTTCCAACCGTTTAAATTACAGAAAATGTACTGAAACGGTTCTTAAAACATGCTTGAACCCAAAACAACCCAACACAGCATGCTTCGTTCACTAAATTACTCAAACCACCCATTAACCCCACATGGGCAACTTAATCCGAAAATACAATAAAAATGCTGGTTCAAGTGATTAAGTCGTGTTTTAATGTTTCTAACAAGCTAACAGGGCTCGACCCCTACCTCAGCAACACAATTAAACTCCCAAAGAACTCGAATCACGCCGAAACCCGAGAAACGTCCCACGAACACCGCGCTCCAATCCGTCATTCCCCGCCCGATCTGCCGTTACCACGCGCAACACGGCCTTCCCACGAGCTCCCGCCGACCGTCAGAACTCGCGAAGAAGCTCAAGGGTGAAGGTGGGGGAAGAGGAAGGGAGAAGGAGGAGAAAGAACAGAGCTCGGGTCTGCCATAAAAACACAGGCATGTCAGGTTAACGTCAACCCTTTGGCGTTTAACCAGACACCACAACTAGACGTCCACAAAGCTTGACGCAAGTTCAACAGTAGACGTCCTCATCGATGGACGCCAACACACTGCTGGTGTCCAGCAAGTTGAACACAAAACACGGACCCAAACCAAACCCGGTAAGGATCTAGCAAGAAACACACAACACTAATGGGCCTCACATTGGCCACCAACCCGCTAAACCTGGATCCACGGGGATCCGGAAAACGCGCGACGTTACACCTCGGCTTTCCACTCTTCGGGGAGAAGCTCAGAGCAAGGGTCCTAGGTCAGCTAAGCGGGTTTTTCTGGTCATCTTAACTTGAGCCGACCTCGGAGTTACATACCGTAACTAACTCAATCTGAGAAAAAGAGATAAGAAAATGAGAGAGTTGTAGAATAGAACGGAGTTGAACAACATTTTGTGGACACGTCTCCACTCCTCTTACCCGCAATTATTGGCATTTTTTTATCGCAGCTGGGGGTTAGAAGGGAGCCATGCATCTAAAATAGGACTAAGTTCTCTCGATGCCTTCTTTCTTCTCCCCTTTACCCTCTTTCTTCCAATGGGCAGAGCTGGGCCGAGCCCATTAATACTATTGGGCAACGCCCGAAGGGGCCAAACGTAAAGAAAGGCATATGTAGGGCTGTGCAAAATATGGTCCAAACCGAAAAATTGAACCGAACCGAACCTTCGATTCAGTTCAGTTTGGTTTCACAGACCTCGTTGTTCAGTTCAGTTCCTGGTTGGGAAATCGAAATGAACTGAATATATATATATATATATTATATATATATATATATATAATATATATATATATATATATATATATATAATATATATATATATATCAACGGTAGCACAGTGGAAAGAGGCTTCCTTCGCCATCCGTGCGCGCGGTGGTCGAAACTCGTGACCACCGGAAAAGGTTTCTTTTTGCCTTTTTTTTTCAGAAAAATGCCAGAAAAATGTCAGTTAATTCCATAAAATTGGATTTAGGTTCGAACCGAACCGAATCGTTCGATTCGGTTCGGTTTCCTCCAAAAATGAAGAAATCGAATCGAACCGAACCGTTGTACACCCCTAGGCATATGATGCAGGTGATATAAGGATAGCAAGTACATCTACGTATATATATCTCATGAGAATAAGAAACCATGCAATATTTTTGCATTTTCCCATCAAATCCAAGATGAAACATTAGAAATAAGTTTGCAAATTCTAACAGTAAGATGATATTAATGATACACTCTAAAAACCACATTGTCTCCGCTTTAAAATATTTTGAATTATTGCATGCAATAAATTTAAAAAATTCAAAAGCTTGTAAAGATCTTCGTATGTACACGAGAGCTGCGGAAGAAGAGAAAAGAAACAAGTGGGAAACAAACCAGGCAGAGCCCATTTTTGTCTATTGGGCCGGCCGCCCATCAACACCATCGAATGGGCTTTTCAAACCGATGTTCCAGGGTAGGCCCATCAACGGACCGGACCGGATCTCACATTTATGGCTCACCTCTGTTTGACAATATCTTCGGTCTATCTAAATATCAAATATGTCTTTAATATCTCACTTTGGATATTATTCGTAGGATAATAAATTTCTTAATCAAATTTGACTTCGTCGATAATGTTGATATTTATAAGATATTCAATATCTATCTATACCTTAAAATATATTTTTATATAATCTATTTTTTAATTTTGTGAAACTTTTTTTAACCTATATTTTAAATCAAAGAACTTGTGAATAATAACTCTAGAATAGTTTAAATAATTAAAATTAATAAGTAACCACAGTTAGATAATAACTCGAGTCTACTTCTTTTGTGGGCATCAATAAAGAGGTGGATAATATATATTTATCTGAATACTCAAAATAAAAAATCCGAAAGGCCCATTTGACTTCCAAGTCAAGTTTGATTGTCTACGTCATCTACATGAAGTATGTATGTATTTATGGCTCCTCCTCAATAGAGAGCACAATTTTGAAAAACTTTGAGTAATTTCTTTTAAGATCTGATCAGTTTGACATAAAATACTATAAATCATATTCATATAACACAAAAGATAAAGTCTGAGAGGTTATTTGGTATTAAAACAGGTCGATGATAAATTAAAGATAATTTTAAAATTTTAAAAATATCTTTAAAATTTTAAAAATATCTTCATTCTATTATCGATCTATCTCGATACCAATTATGGCCTAAGAGTCTCACCATTGAGAGTAGCAACTATTTCCCCGTGGTCACTCAAACCATAGGCATAAACTCTCTCACAGTCAAACATATGGACAGGCCAACATGCATGAAAGCAATGCCCATAAAAACTATATATGTTGAACACATGATCTATTACACGAGAGAATGAGATGGACCGAGTCCTACTTTGCCACACCTTCCTATGTCCCTCTCCACTGAGACGGTCTAAGCTGTGAGAAAAAAACATAGACGGACATTTTCACATTTCCAAACACACCTTTGACATGACAAGATCCCCATACGAATTAATAATTGATTCATAGGTCATCTTAAAGGGAATTTTTTTTTTATTATCTATGCTGACGAGTAATCTTCTACCTGTTTGTACATGATAAGGCCTTGGACCTTCCACTAAGACCAAACTCAATAAGACCTATTAAGGGATCTAGGGCAGAAAGACTTGGGACTGCTCCATGGAGAGGAGAAATCTCATATCTAACAAGGATAGGCTTCAAAGGAAGCCCAAAGGAGAGATAGATAGATGTCATTAGTAGACACTATCAGCTCTCTCTCTCTCTCTCAAAATATTCTTTGCCAACTCAGACTTTGCCTCCATTTACTCGACCGTCAGAGTCGTTTACGAGATCCTCATTCCAAAATCAACTTCTTTACAAGTCGGGACAGAATTGAGTCGAGCATGATGCTTGTTCTTCATTCAGAACTTCTAACCCGAGGTCTTCTCAGAGTCGAGATGTGCTCTTCCATACTCCGAGTCAATAAGAGCGGGTCGAGACGGACCACATCACGGGCATACATGTCACGGTCTGTGTGTCTACAGCCAGATGATTTTCTATAATAAGCATCTCTCTATCTTAAAATCTTCATAATAGTGTGAATATAAACACTCTCACGTCAGTCCTCACAGGCACCGTCGTTAAGAAAGATGCTTTGTTGCTAAGTTGCTTGGAGCCCAAGGGACAGAGTCTCATGTTTCCCCGTGTTCGACAGGGCCCTCTCCTTTTCACAAACTAACCCTAACATGGCGTGTTCGCTGGCCATCGCAACGGCGGGCCAACAACACGCGAGGCAGCTGCTATTTGGGCCCAGCCCACAGGTGAGCACTTGGAGACACTTTGGAGCCCATTCCAATGGTCGCAACGACGTATGAGAAATAAATAAACGAGTAGTGCTTGATGCAAACTCGGGTTTGATTGGCTCATCTATATATGTTTTCTTCCATTTCGAGCTGACAAGTCACAAAACCCAGTTCTCGAAACGTCCATCAAATTAAAGGCAGTGCTCTAAATAGGAAGCACACAAGTTTCGAATTCCCCAACGAACAACAGCACATAAACCATATGCATCTAACACAAAAGTTATCAAACACCACTCTAGAGGGGATCAGGGAGAAGACGACATCCGGAAGGAGAAGAAATAAAGAACAAACCCATTTAACTGTACGAGGGTGGTGGAAACAACTATGGACAGAGTTTGTCATCAGCTTCCTATATATATACGCCAGTGGGGGTGGCTTACAACCAGCCAATCACGACCCTCCATCTACATCACATCCATCCGCAGTACACATGCAGGAACCCAACACCCAAAAAATGGAACGCACGGTGGTGATGGGTAAGTGGCAGCTAAATTATCAAGTATACTTCTCTCTCGATCTATATCCATCTATCTATCTATCTATGTATCAACATAAGTATACTGTCGTCGCCCTGTTACTCCACACTCTTAACATGAGAAGAAGAAGAGGAGCAGAGCCCAAAAAGGGGAAAAGAAATGGAGGAAGAGGAGGCTACTTTTGTGGTTGGAGTGGAGAAGTGTTGGAGGTAGGTGTCGAGTCGGTCAGTGGAGGGCGCCCAGGCGCTGGCTGGCGAGGTCGCAGCGCACGGGCGCGAACCCGACGCGCGACCGCTCCAGGTCGTACTCGACCCACACGTTCTGCTGGTGGTGGTGTCCGATCACGTAGGCTTCCATGGGGACCAGGTCCGAGTTGCCGAAGGTGAGGCACCACACCGCGTCGGCGCCGCCCCCGCGCACCTCCCCTGGCGCCTGGTACAGCAGGCGGTCGCCCGAGACGGGCACCGCCGCCCCGCCCCGGAACATCAGGACCACGGCCGGCAGGGAGCCCGCCGAAGCCGGGGACGGCCTCGCCCTGGGTACCCGGAAGCAGGTGTCGAAGGCGCCCTGGAAGGCGAACTCGGGCTCGCCGAGCTGGGACAGGGCCCCCCGGGTCTGGCGCAGGAATTCGTTCTTGAGGACGGTGTAGACGGGGCCGAGGAGGAAGGTGAACTGGCTGCCGGAGTCGACCATGGTCTGGCCGGCGCCGGTGTGGTCGGGGACGAGGACGGACTTGGGGATGGGGAGGAGGGTGCTGCCGACGCGGATGCCCTCGAGCTGGACGGAGTAGGCGACGCGGTCGAAGTAGGGGAGGGGGAGGGAGATCTGGATCAGGGGGGTGTAGTTGAGGGGGACGGGGAAGGGGAGGGCGGCTGAGTCACCGCCGAGGAGGAGCACCCCCGTGGCGTCCCGGTCGGAGATGCAGTAGGAGAAGCGGCGGGCGCCCATCTGGGAGACGAACGAGAGGGACCCCCTGTTCATGCCCAGGATCCCTGCGGTGACGGCGTCCTCGCCGGAGGAGCTCACGGGGGAGCCCACGCAGCTGAAGAGGCCCGCAGCGGCGGGGACTGCCCCACCCGGAAGATGTCGGACGCCAGGTCCCCGTCCGCCGCGGAGCCGTCGGCGTAGGAGAGGGAGACCCCGCAGAGCTTGTTGGCGGGATTGCAGAAGGCCGGCGAGGCGAGGTCCCGGGTGCGATCCCGGCACGTCGCGGAGGCGCACGGGATCGCCGCATACGACGACGACGCCAGCGGGCGGAACGACGGCGCCCCTGGGGCCGCCCCCGTGAGAGCGTCGCACCGCAGCCAGGAGAGCTCGCTCCCTGTGTCGAGCACCATGGAGACGTTCTGCGGGGGGGAGCCGACGGTGAGGGGGACGGTGAGGCTGATGTTGTGGTGGAAGTAGAGCTTGTTGGGCGGCCTCCCCGCCCGGGGGAGGGTCCCGGCAGCGACTTGCTGGGTCTTAAGTGGCAGTATCAAAGACGCAGCCTTTCTATTCACACTGCCAGTGGCGGTGGTGGTGGTTCTGGTTCTCGCAGCAGCGGCAAAGGGATGAACCTGGAGTAAGAGGAAGCACAGGACACGCAGACACAGAAGAAGAAGAGGGTGGGAAGCGGAAGCAGAAGCAGCAGCCATGGATGGCAGCACCCAGAAACCAGAGCCTTCCTTCCAGACCTGCGCGGATACAGCGTGGGGGGGGGGGAGGGGTTGGCGGCGGGATGATAGGGAGCAGAGGGTGCGAGGAGGCACCGGTACAAATAGGGGGGTGGATGACAGGGGAAACGAAAGAGACTGATGTGATTGGTGGCGGGGGGATCGATGCCCCCACCCCCGCCGAGCAGCCGCAGAGAGGGTTTGATGTTGGTATCGGGGGAGGGAGGTCTGCTCACCGTGTATTTGTGAAGACGAGGGAGAGGGAGGGAGGTCTCTACCGGGGGTCTCTGGGAGTGTGGGAAGCCTGCGCAGCGAGCTATCTCCTCTTCTGTGCCTGAGGTCTTCATCACATCCCCCTTTTATGTGTATGTAGAGATCCAAGCTGAAAAAGAAAGAAAACAAAGAGCTACGTGGGAATTCTTTATTAAAGAAAAGGATCATGGGTTTTCCTCCTCCTTCAAAGACAACATTTTTTTGTTTATATTTTTTATATTAAAAAAAAACCTTTCTTATTCTAACATTGTGCTCAACGCCAGTAGCTAGTAGGTGCTGGGCAGTGGGCAGCAGTAAGATTTCTTTCTTACCCGGCTGCCGTGAGGAAGGGCGTATCTAATGTTCTTCTCTAGATGCTATTAATGACGACCGCGTCTTCCTAGCGTTTGAATGCCGGCAGTAATAAGAAAGGTATGGAGCCCAGTTTCATCAGCTGCGGGTGCGGCCTGGCCTGGTTTCGCCGAGGGCGGCGAGGAGCCCCACGGTACATTCGCCGAACACTTGTATAGCGTGCACATGCTCCCGTGTGCGGCGGGGTTTGCCGGTGACCGGCAAAAGTATCGGGTTCCAACTGGACCGGGATGGGCCGTGTTGGTACCAACGATCGAGGTTGGAGTTTGGGGAGAGGGTAGTTTCAGAATCTAGACATCGAAGGATGGGCAGACAATTCAAAACTTTGGATGTTTACAACTTTTATACTAGATTCTTTCAAAGACGTGTATGATTAGTGAGAGATTTATAGGAAAGCTCCTCAAGTTGTCTTGCATGTCTCGAATTTGAAGTTTCTGATAATAAATTGTAGATAAATTCATATATTCTCTAAAATATTTAAAAATATTAAGTATATTCTCAAAATTTTCACCTCATTAAATATCTCATATATTTAAATATATTACATCACAAATTTTTATAAGAGAATTGATGAAGACAACACGAGGTACAAACTCTCTCGATATGTTCTCTTGAATACTTACACCTGCACGTTCAAGCAATCTCTTCTTTGTTGCCCTCGTTCTCCTATATCTCTCAATTTAAGTGTCGGAGAGTTTTTCTTTCTTGACACAATGCCCCCTAATTGCTGGTTTCCTTTTGCAAGTTTTTTTTTTATGATGTTTCCCTCTATCACAAATCTTCGAAGTGTGTAGATTAGATAGCACAACTCACACGACTATTTTTCATCCTCTATCTAATTCAATGAATAAAATTGAAATTTTTTAACAAATATAAGGTATATTTGATGAAGTTAAAATTTAAAAGTATATGTGAGAATATGAAAAATTTTTAAGTGTTTGTATATTGGACTCTAACAAACTTTGAGGATGGTTCATTAACTAAGAGAATCTTATATGCAAATACAATTTGATAGAGCCGGTTTGTTGAAGCCACAAAATCATCTCGAACCAACTCCATGGGTCTGGGCCGAGAGCGCTCAGGTAATCAGGGAAGATAGGAGAAAGCGTGCACTTACCACAAGAGGACCCAAGCTAAGGTAACCCTACAAGGAAATCGGTCTCGGAAGTACATCGACTCTCTAATACTTAAGTCAATGGTTGATCAAGAGCAAGAAGCTGAAAAGTCAACTAGAAAGAGAGAGAGGAAGTGAGAGTGGCTAAGTGAACTAAGTATAAGATGGAATCCTGAGAAGCGTAGCCAAGGGCCTTGGCTGAGTGCTCTCGACTCCAACCTTTCCAACCTTCCTTACCTGTGGCTTGAATGTTGCATTTATAAGGAAATTGTGATAGGTAAGAGCGAGACAACCCTCTGAAGATTGCAATCATAGGCATTCTAGATCGCAGTGGGGATGTCGACACTTGACATGGGTTCTTGAAAATGTAGGCACGCAAGAGTGACATCGTCCTGGGTGGTGGTTTCCCAAGATTGTGGATGCGTGGGGTGGTGATGTTATCTACGACTGATGCTCATACTTGGTAGAAATCGTGTGACAATGATGTTGTTCCTCATTCAGAGATCCAGAGTGTATAAGGGTGACGTCTATACTTGACAGGATGCCTAAGTCGCCATTAGCCATGCTGTCTTGTACGCCATCATGGGGAGGCCACACTTGCCACACAGGTGGCGTGAGCTCCGAATGACCACAAAGTTCTCCACGTAATGGTAATTCTAACCTAGAACATATGGGCTAAAGGTGTTATGTGGTTTCCCCCTACCTCTGGACCAAGGTTCCTGATCAGGTTGACCCTAGTCATAAGCGAACTAGATCTGTCACCCTCTAGGTGAAGTCTATGGTCGAGCTGACCAAAGGGCCCAACACCACCCCCACTCCGAAGTGAGGCCTTGAGTGTGAGCGTTTGTTCGGAGTAAGTTCTGAGATAGGTCTCTATTCAACCCCACCTTCTCGGGGTCTTCTCTGCATAGGGTATGGTCGAACCGACCATAAGACCCAACACAATCCATGTTTGGTTACCACAATGAGGGGAGGGTGTTTATGTTTCTCACTTCCATCGACAGTAGAAGGCATTTTGTCTTGGGAAACAATTTTGTAACACCATTTTCAAACAAACTTGTTGTGGTTGTTTCGTGGTGACTCTCTTGGCTGAGGTGTGAAAAGGAATTGCGTAGCTGACATGATAGACTAGCCGACGAGCGCTCCATACCCCAACGTTTGAAGCCTGCATAGTCCACCGAGGGGTCTCGGTGGGGAAACACTTCGATGCTCAAGTTAGTTGCTTGCAGTCGAGAAGAATGACCTACCCAGATAAGCAGAACTGCATACTGAGAACGTCGAGTGTACCCCTATATATAATAGTCTGAGTAGCCCCAAACCATTGGTCATTCACGTGGATCTCGTGCCATGATCCCGCAATCGTTGTGCTACATCGGACAGATCATGGCCTTTATGGCTACCGTTATGGTTCGCATGATTTGCGCCTGTTATCCCCACGTTCGAATTAATGGGTTGTTACACAAGTCACAACGCCAGAGATTCCTACAAGCCGTTGCGCCTTCCGCGTCGGAGAAAGCCGACCTCCTCGTCCTTGAATGTTGGCCTTCAGGAGCTTGAGGTCGATTACACCCAAGAGCTCCAGGTTGGTTACACCACCTCGGTAGCCTCCACATCGGCCTTCATGTGCTCGAGGTCGGTTACACCACCTCGGTAGCCTCCATGTAGGCCATCACGTCGGCCTTCAAGAGCTTCAGGTCAGTTACACCACATTGGTAGCCTCCACATTGGCCATCATGTCGGCCTTCAGGAGCTCAAGGTCGGTTACACCACCTCGGTAGCCTCTACGTCGGCCATCACGTTTGATCCACGTCAACCATCATGTCGGCCTTCAGAAGCTCTAGGTCGGTTACACCACCTCAATAGTCTCCACGTCTGCCATCACATGTCGGCCTTCAAGAGCTCGAGATCGGTTACACCACCTTGGTAGCCTCCATGTTGGCCATCACGTCGGCCTTTAGGAGCTCGAGGTCGGTTATACCACCTCGATAGCCTCCACGTTGGCCTTCAAGAGTTCCAGGTCGGTTTCACCACCTCGATAGCCTCCACGTCGATCATCACGTCGGCCTTCAAGAGTTCGAGATCAGTTACACCACCTCGATAGCCTCCACGTCAGCCTTCAAGAGCTACAGAAAGTCTTAGACTTACATGTCGGCCATCACGATGTCTTCCTCGTCAGCCATCATAACGTCTTAGACTTCAGACGTACAGAGCGTATGAGATCTACCCGTGTTAAAACTAAAGTGACGTAACACCAATATAAAATTGTGCCACATCAGCAATTGTCAAGAAAGTTAAAATCACCTCATAAATGAGGGATTGTGGTGCATTTTGATTAGTGTATTACAAGATGCGTCTACCAAGTGTGTTACTAAACTATTTTCCGTTTATCTTTGTGCTCAATGATTCCCTTCTTTCACACCTTGTGGTTTCATATCCTCGCCCTTTACTTCTCGCTGCCCTCCTCTGTGTTTCTTGTTCTCTCCCTCTTGTGTTGTGCCCATCCTTTGAACATGCAGACTTAGCTGATCTTATTGGTTACTTCTCGCCAACATTAATTTAAGGAGCATCATCTCTTAATTCCATCAGTTAACATCAGCCAAAAGAATAACAAGTTTTTTATGAGAATTTTATGTAGGGGAGCAGAGAAGCATGTGATGGGTTGTCCTTAGAAGATGCACCTTCACGAGGACCACCCACAAACCAAACCACACCCCCCCCCCCCCCCAAAAAAAAACAAAAAAAATCCACCACTCTCTTTTCCCAAGTGGTGTGGTGTGTACATCTGCAATCCTTCCAAGTGTCCACTGTACTAAAATATCCTAATCAAACAAGGTCAAACACTTATGGTCCTGCAAGTATTTATGAGGGTAGAAGCACAACGGATTCGATTACATCTAATTTTTGAGATGAGAAAATACTTATTACAAGTAGATTTGACAAATCTGCCTTGCATAACGCATCTTAATTGCCCATGCTAGTAGACTGTTATCAAACCCTCTTGTAATAAGCATTTCTCTTTTGAGATTGGACTTCATGCATTTCCTTACTCAAGATCATTGTCAAATACTTAAACATGGGGAGCTAAGTAAATCCTATATATGTTTTGGCATAAAATGCTGTAAAATTTTGTATTCACATGGCACATGGGACACTTTATCTTCTAGTTGTTTTAGTCAAATAAGATAACCCATCAAATATTTTTTTCTAGATGAAACCAAAATGAGTCTGCACTTATCTCTTGGGTTGTATCTTTCAGGGCATCTCCCTTATGTTGTGTTGTGTATATTCAGCTTAAAATAGAGAAGTGAAGATGGGAAAAGAATAGTGGATTGTGTCCTTTCCAACAAATCAGAAATATATAGAAAATTTTGATTTGTCTTCCATCACATACTCCCATTGCACTGATGGAAAAAGGAAATAGCTAACAACAAGGAAAGAAAATAGTTTTCACAAGGCTATATGCATACTTGGTAACTTGAGAGAGTGAGATCCTTTGCATCACATTCAGTGCTCTCCTGACTGTCCCCATTTCTTTGTATGGGACCACGTTGTGGATCTACTAAGAAAGGTTCAAAAAACATATATAGCAGGTTAATTTTATAATGCCCAAATGATAAAAGAATAGATCACAAGACAAGCTTTTATGTATGGTCCATGGAATCCCAATCAAATGGCAACATGGCAATTAAATAGCATCAATTTTGGATCCTCTGACAATATGAGAGCAACATGCATCTCAATCTCCTTTCCCTTAGTATATTGTGAACAATCATAACCTCTCTTTAACACCTGGTTATTAACTCAATTGTATAAACTATAAAATTAGGTGATTTAAAACGTTAATGCGCAAAGTTTTCCAATAAGATCAGTAAAAGACAGCCTTGACACATCAATCAACACTAAAATAGAGCTCAATAATATCAATACCATTTTTTCTTAACAAGAAAGATATTTGGTTCAAATCCCATATGCATGTCATATGATTGTACTAGAGGAAGGATCTAACTGATCATGGATCTATAAGGACTTGTGATGCCTGCATGAACAAATTTGCCTCAAGAATTGTGTGAAACAAATATTATAGTTAAGAGATAAATTAATTTGATAGAATTATCCAATTTATACATATATACATGACAAAAAAAACTTTCAAGAATGTGCAAAGGTCTATTTCTTGATACTTATTGGATGAAGAGTGCAGGAAAGAGAGAGTGTGTTTCAACTTAAAGATTTGTTATTTCTTCTCACCATACTTTTAAAGTATGAGTGTTTGAAGCAAGATTAGTCGAACCATTGTAGCGAACCAAATTAAATTTTGCTTGATACGGTATATTATTAAATGTAGTATTAGTTCGATTTGGCTGATCTGATTCAATTGATCAATAAGTTTAAATTTTTATTCTAAAAAATAAAAAAGAATAAAAAATATTATTTGTGCCAAACCGTAACATCAACATATAGATTGAATAGTTAGGAATTTTTTTCCTGGGCCATGCACTGGTCTACGCATAACCAGGTAGGGTAGTTGATCCAAAAACCTTGTCAGAATTTTTAGACCCTTTATTTGACTAAGCTAATCTAAGGTTGATGTGCATGTGACAAAGTTTGTCAACTTGTTGAATGACCAAAACACGGCAGATCACAATCTTTGTCTCTTTTTTTTTAAGTTATATGTTCACTTCAACTTCATACGTTAATGATCTACTGACAAATATGTGAATTGCTGACCCATCAACTTCTATATATATATATATATAAATATGCTATGGTGCGGCATGACTTTTTGATACGGTCCCGCCGTAACATAACACGGACCGTTGGATTTCAATTCAACATCGGAGCATTATAGTACATCCGTGTTCAGTGTTCGAGTGTTCGGGTGCTCGAAATGCTCGTTGTTCGGTGAATATAAGTAGACAATTAAATTAAAATCCAACGGTTCACACTGATGATACGGCATGGCCGTATCCAAAAGCCCTGTTGTATCATCATAGCGTTACACTCTCTCTCTCTCTCTCTTTATATATATATATATATATAGTATATATATATATATATATATAATATATATATATATATATATATATATAATATATATATATATACACGAAACGCAGTGATCCGGTTTTTTCAGACCCATTTTTGAATATTCGCTTCTCTTAAAATTAATCTTACCTTAGCTAGATTCTAGAATCACTGTTCTATTAAACTACACATGATCAGACTGTTCATCATTAGAATCATAACTATATAGGTTTATTTTGAGATCACAACTAGATTTTTCAACACCAATTTTCGAAGTTCTTCTAGCGCATGTTCTAAAATCATCCATGGCCTACCCATCCCAAATTTCCCATGAAATTAAGTTGCCACCAAGTCATGATTTGAAAAGTACCAGTCAGACCCACTAAAAGAAAAGAAAATTAAACTAAAAAAAACCAAGGTAACCACTACCCAAGATGATTAATTCAAACAATCTTCCAAAAAAATCAAATAAATTAGAAATCTAGCTAGAGCCATTCCAATTGGTTGCAAACTTCCAGCTGATACAAAAAGAAGAAGAACCGCGCGCTCTGTTGATTTGAAACCAGCTTAATAATTGAGAAGGTGCAGGCATTTAAATGAAACATCCGAATCACTTTATGGATCATTGAATCAGCCTAACCCACTGCACAAACACATACACATATTCCAATTCCTAAAGACCAAACAGCTGTTCATGTAGTGTAGTTGCAACAGCCGAATAAAGCCTATTAACCCATATGTAGCTGATCAAATACGCATGCCAAATGGACCGCCATAACTGTGTTAATAAAAACCCTAATTAATGCATGCATGGTTTTGTCCTCGTCGATCCATTCGCCCTTATCTTGGGCAACTCTCTCGCATCATTTCATGTGACACTTCTAACTAAACCAACGAGAATATATATAGATGGAAGAAATTAATGGGGATAGCCATTTGCCAATGTCGTCGACGGACCCATGCATCTCGGACCACCCCCCGCAATCGGACACCCGGATCCAACTGCATGCATGTTCGAAGGCTGTGGGGGTCCTAGTTTGCCTTGATGTGATGTGTCATTTTTGTATCTAGCTAGCTACTTTTACCATTACGGGGTTGTTTGGTCTGTCGTAATTGTAATGTAATGTAAAGCTTTAGGTTTGTAATTATCAGTTTTAAAATTTACAAAAATAAATTATTTAAGTCTAAGACTACCGTGGTTAAAATGCTCGACTTTGGTTTTTGGTTGAAAATAGAATTGGGTTGGAGAAATTAAATTCATATCTCGTACGTGATGCAATCAATTTTTTTTCCTGAACTCAAAAATTAATTATGGCATGTTAAACAATCTCTTAATCGTTTAAAAAATTTTATCACTTTGTCTTATGGGAACTTTGAGCTAAAAGTGTTGAAAAAAATGTGGATTTACGGTAATGGTAGGTCGAAGATATCAACAACATGTCAAATGCAAAATAAAATAGTACTATATATACTAATTGACTTAAGAAAATATATTTTATTATATTATCCATGAAGATATCAAATAAATTAAAAAAATAATTAGAAGTCTCTGACTGTAATAGAGAGGTTCTTACTATAGCATAATTTAACGTATAGTACTATAACAAAAAATAACACTTACTATAATAAATTACAGTTCTATCAAATACTAAAAAATAAATCAAATATTTATTAAAAACTCATAATTAATTTATCAGATCCTTCCCTCGACGTATACACTAGAATATTACACCACACAAAGTATTTAAATTCTTGAGTTATTATCCGATTGGCGTAGAATTCGGAATCTAAAAGCCTCGACGAACAGAGGTTTGGCAACAAAATTTATCTTTATTAGTTAAAAAAAGTTAGTAATATAAATCAAAGTCCTAAGATTTTTCACTAACTTTTGGCGATCTAACCAGATCGATCCCGACAGGGGAACATAGTGTTGGTTAACCAGTCGCGGGGGACGCCAACAAAGGAAAAGCGCCCATCATAACGACACGAGGGAGGATTGTTTAGCCCTTCTAATTAATTTGGACCATTTCTATGGTCGGTGCGCCCCACAAGGGGGGGATGTACTGCTACCAACATCAGACGGTCCGGATCTCATCACGAGCAAAAGGTATTGCCCAAGTGGCTGCCTACCAGCCATGACCATAAACGGTCCCCCCACCCGATCTATGTATAGTTGTCATTCGTGGGCCTTGCTGGGCCCTGAAGAGAGATTTTTCTTCGTTGCCGGATCACAGCTCCCCCATACCCGGCCCACACATAAGCTCGTCTCTTCGAGCACCTTCTATGTGCACAAATTTTTATTAGTTTTGTATAAAGCTGATAAAAATTTGGAAAGTTTCTGAAAAGAATGCTTCTTTTTGGTACTTAGATCTAAGTGGAAGAAGAAGCCAGTTTGCGATCATGTGAAGTAGGAACCAGAACTTTGCGGCGAATACTTCCATCCCATGCACCTTCATGAGGGAGGAGGAGACCACTGTGCTGGCCAACTGTGCAGAAACCGGAAAGTGACCTCGCTACGCGGGAACCGGCGTCAAACGCAGAGACCGCGTCCACGGCCGCCGTCCACAGCTGCGTTGAAGCGGCCGTCTACTGCGTACAAACCCTTCTTACCTTCTTTATCTTGTGGTTGTTAATTTGTTTTTGTTATTTTTTTATATATAAATTGGTTGGAGGAGGAAAATTATGAGAAGAAGATGTGAGATCGATCTCGCACCCTCTCGTCTCCCCATCCATTTGGAAGAAAGGGAGATCACCGCGCCATGCGTGACTCCTGTGATTATTAATTTTTTACGCATATATGTTAATTTGTTACGTATATTACGTATGACTGTTCAATAATATGCATATTTATTGAGTTCTGTACGTGTGATGACTTTTGGCTATGACAATCCCCAATAGGAAAATTAGGGCCCCAAGTCGGGGTCTTCTCCGAGACGAGACGAGACGAGCTGTAACCCTCTATACCTCATGTAGTGTGCATGGCAATGGAGGGAAACCTCCCGCTGTTTAAATTAATCTCGAGCAGTACAGGGTGGGGAGAAGACAGGCAAGTGAGTCGTCGCTAGCTGTGTGGGTTACAGACAAGTGTTTAACAATTCACATGAATCCAAAGGATTGCTGACCTTGGTGAGAGCACGGAGCATCCCCCGAGGTTTAGAAAATTCTGATCATATGCTGAGGGGGTGGAGGTTTCCTACTACAATGGCCTTCAGCTGCCTTGATCAGACTGCTCCCTGTTGGGTTCCTGTTCTGCGGCTACCAGCAAGCATTTTTATGGGGGTTCTTCCTAGTTAGTGGTGCTGCCTAGGGTTAAGAGTGTGGTGTATCAATTGTTTTCTCCTCCTTAGGGCACCTACAGAGCACGTATAATGCCTCCCCCCCCCCCCCCCCCCCCAACCAACCCCTAAACAGGTGAGCTAAGTTGTGGATTTTCGAGCATGTACGGTAGTGGGTGTCAAAAGGAGGGTTTTGGAGGAGTTTGCCATGGGGAATGGCTCCTGATAACGTTAAACAAAGACTTGGTGCCATTATTCAAATGTGGGTTTGATGCTGACGGCTACCTGCAAACACACACACACACACACACACGTAAGGTAAATACTCTCTTAGGTCGGCTCTTTCTCCCAAGCTATCAATCCTAAACCTTTATACCCCTCCAAACTTTATGCGTTCTTTCGGCGGGGAGTGAGGGTGGTCTTCATGATCTTTAGGCCAGCAAGCCCGGTTAAAATGTGAGCTACGATGGCTACTGAACACAGGAATATTGTGCTGCATGGCCGTCACCTCAGTTATTATGGGGGTGGCCTTTAGCGAAAGTGGAACATGGGCGTCTCATTTTTACCCAAGAGATGTTTGAAGAATATATGTAAAGTTACTCGTACGTCTTTTTGTCACATATATATATCTGGGGTAAAGCTTCTGTACGTACGCTTCTTTTGTAACATGCAATGTGGCCCAAACTTTTGCTTGTCACGAGGTGGGAACACCGGGGGGACTTCTGTCTAATGAAGGAGGGCTCAAGTTTTCTTCCGGAAGGTCTTGTGTGAAAAGTGAGCAGACGCGGTCCCCCATCGATCTCTCCATGGTTCTTTGCTTTGCAGATTAATTTAAGACAAGGGGCTCTGTGGAAGTTCCTGTCAGGAGGTGAAATGTGAGCTATTACTTCAATGGGGGGGGGGGGGGAGAAAAAGGTGCTGTCTTTGGGATGCTAGCTTTAAGTTCCCGTCAGAAGGTGAAATGCCAGCTTTAAGTGGTGTGTTTGTAGTATAACGGGGAGGTGCATTAATGTGAAACCTTTATGGGCTGGACTTCGAAATCATGTCCACAAAAACTTATCCCTGATGAACTTGAAAAGGGTGATCTCCTACACACACTGTTGTCCCCTTTTACGCGGTTTTAATGTTCGCTTTCACATCGATCAGAAGCTATGCCACTGGGTACATGTAGCAGCCTTGGGTACGGTTTATTTGAACTTTGAATCCTAGCTATGGTTGGTGAGAGTTCTTAGGATTTTTCTGTCTGGACTTGGCTATGGATGAGAAGTTGAGAACCCACAGGTGTCTAATTATTTGATCATCACTTGGGTGGGAGAGTTGGATAGACATGGATCTCAGGAAAAATGATGAGGTGACAGTATCAATTGGAAAGAGAAAAAGTTTTGAAAAGAAATTTATCACGGTTAACTTATTAGAGTAGGGACGAACTGTCGCAGGGTGCAGCCAATTAACAGTAGGGTCTACAGCTTCCACCATGTTCTGGTGTCCAGTTTGCCAGCTCCTATGTACTCGTCCAAAGCCTGTCTGCCAAGATTGGCTGATCTAGTAACTAGTAAGCTCATGAGTTGAAGTTTGTCTACCCGACAAAAGAATTGGATTTGATCCTTCCAGGTTCATCATGGCCTTGTTCTTGTCTGAGAGAGACAGAAACGTTGCAAATAGGTGTACCTCTTCCCCATAACTCGAAGTGAAAGGACATGTATGAGCCAAAAGACATGTATGAGGTCCACCAAGCTTCCAAGATCTTGGAAGATCGAGGGTATTGTGCTTCTGTCTGCAAAAGAAAAAATCGGTTTTGATGACCCTACAAGGGTGGATTGGATGCACACACCTATATATGGCCCCCTTACAGAGGGTTTGTCGACTTATAACCAGCCGCCCGTGAGATGTCAAGTTCATCAACTCGACTTTTGCATGTAAAATAGTGTAAAAATGAGTTGAGCTCACAACAAACTAACAAGAATTCTTACTTTAAGGTCATCTAATTAGATTAAATACTACTTGATGAAATCGGTACTGTTCCCCCAAATACTGATCAGGTGAGGGGACTCGAGATGTTTGAGATTGGAAGCTCAAATACTCACGAAGACTAGAAAGCCAAGTTGCGCCTAAGATAATGTCATCTTAATCCGCTAAAAGTGAAATTTGAGAGAGAATTTTTGGAGTGATCTTTCGACGGTCAAGTCAAAGCTCGCCTTGAGATGTGAAGCAAAAGAATACTTGAGAGTGGGTAATTCACGGACTTGTGCTGAGGTGTGGTACTGGCACCGATTCCTTCTACCAATTTACTTGTGCATGTAGTTTAACTTTTATACCTTAAAAGGTAGAGAGATGAATTTGAGACCTCCGATATGGGATAAATTTTTGGACATCTTTTCATACGATCCTCTTCCAAGATTTGCGGTAGTAGTTTCCAAATCATCCTCGACTAAGCGCTAATTATTCTTCCTTCAACAATTAATTGAGGTGTTAGCTCCTCAATATGAACCTGGGTGATGATCTACTGAGATTCTAATAAGCAATCTATTGAGATTTTCGGCATTGGCGAAGTTGGCATATGCTTTGGACTTGAGCTTCACTCTGCATCTGGGTTACTATCAACTTGGACCGACCTAATTATGCTGGGATGATGTTGTACTGGATTGCTATCGGCCGCAGATCAGCCTTGTCGATCACTAGAGCATATTAGTGCTCATAATTTTAAAATTAACGTATATTGGTTAATCTGAAGATTAATATGTAAAAAATCTAAAAACTACATCATTCTACAGTAAAACGAACAACGCGTTGAATGCAAAATTGTAAATTAAATGTAACAAAACGATCTACAATCCCAGACAGACATGTTTGCCAGCATGTTGCTCACTATCAATCTCTGATATACTCTGTCTCGATCCCATGCCTTCTCCTCACCACTTTTTTGCTCCGTGGTAGTACTAGCTTGTTCTTGATTTTCTTTTGAAATTTTTTTAGAAAAGTACTTGATGCAAATCACTTAAGAGTGGTGTGGATATATAACATCATGTGATTAAATGTTCAATCACGTTAATATAATGAACATCTAATCATAAATAAATATGTATGCACACCCTCTACTAAGAACATGCATAAAATATTTCTCTTTTTTTTAAACGCATACTATGCATCATCACATGAGAAAGTCCCGAGATTATAAATCTTTAAATATTCCTGAGACCTACTAGCCAGCAAACAGCCTTCTCCAAGTTCCTCTTCTGCCAGTTAATCCTCTCTCTAACGTCGCCGCATCCGTCCAAACTCCACAACCAATCAAACACCACTTCAAATCATATCCTCGTGGCCTCACATCAAGGTACCAAATCATATAAATATACTTCCAAACTTGGTCCACTGAACAGGCTAAATCTGGTCGGGAGGGTGGAATTGGGGGAGGTCGAGCCCCCAACAAGTGTGTCTACTTCAGAGGCAGACGTACGCGCGCATATATAGAATACAAACCTAGCTGTGGGATCTCTGTAATATTTAATGCCCTCCGCTCGTGTGTATATTAATCATAACTTCGTGATGACTGAATTGAAGGGTCAGGACGACATCCCATCATTTGGTTGAAAACGTAAGTCATGTCTATATAAAGATTCGCCTTCCCTAGCCATCATGGGGGTCTAGCGTTGCGTATGCCAACTTATCTCGCTTCTTGAAGAAAGTATCTGTGATGATCGCTCCATGGAAGATTTTGCATTTAATCAAGTGATCATGTAATCATATATAATTGGTGATGCATCATGTAAACGACGTGACCCCATCATGCATGCATCGCGGATGTCCCACCAATCAGGCGGCGTCTTGGGGGAGAGGCGCTTCCCCAAAATGATCGATGAGATGCCCAGCATGGCATGACGTAGTGTCATGGCTCACTGGCCTTCCCTTTCCGTGTGATGATGATTGGTGTTGGACGTATCGCCACTCGAAAAGATGGGTTTTGAGTTTTCTGGTCTTTATAAAGTAGAAGCCATGATGAATCATTGCCATCTTTCTTGACGGCCAGTACTGCACATCAAATGTCCCCATGCTTCGGGGGCCAAAAACCCACTGGATCGCAGCGGTCGTGATCACCACTCCATCATATGACACCGAGTCCCACCAGCTAGTTGTGTGGATAACGCCATGGGAAATTGATAGCTTTTAGCAGAAAAGAAACTAGTTTGTCTGGATGCAACTTATAGAATACGTATAGTTTTATCATAAGGTGTTCATATAACAATTATTTGACTCTGCAGAAATAAGAAATTAGAGGGCATTCCATTGAATTGCAAGGTGATTGACCCTTTGCTCCCCAAGCCATAATATATAATCATTCAAATAACGATAGACTATTAAGCAAACTCTTGTTTATATATGATTAGACAGAATATGCTACATTTTTATAGGAGAAAACATGCCATGCAATCTTATGTAAAGCCAGGCGTGCGTAACTTGTCATGATGTTATTCTTAACTATGTAAAAAGATAATGAGAGATCACCACATACCAGAGAGCTCGATCGGGACCTCTTAGGCCCTGCAACAGTACTGCTGCATGAAATAGCCACCTTTATAGGAGAAAACATCCCATAATCTTATGTAAACCCAGGCATGCGTGTGTGCAGTGTATATTACTTGTCATGACGTTAATTGTTAACTGTGTGAAAAGATTAATGAGAGATCACCACACACCAGAGAACTCGATCAAGACCATTTAGGCCCTGCAACAATATTGTTGTATGAAATAGCTAGCTAGCGGCCTAGCGTTTATGCGAGTGATGAATCTACATTGCGGCCACCAACTGATCAGATCCATTCGCCTTATCCTTTCTTGTTGTGAAACGAGGCCTAGCTTGTTGTGCATGCTAATTATGCTGTTGCCATCGCCCATTGCATCCAAACTTGAGAAGAACAAGGCAGTGGCGAAGAAAGCTCTAGTGGAATTTTTATGATGATCATTCATCTGTCTTTGCCATTAATTTGTGTGCTCTATCATTGATCAGGTGTACGTCTTAGTTCAGGCAAAGTTAGTGTGGAGCTTGATCGCTATCCTGATATGCTTTCCTATGTTGAGTTACCCTACACTCCTTATATTTCTTTATAAGTAACATCTCATGTAATTACTTAAGTGAAAAGAAAGAGAACTCGTTGTGGATGTAGAAAGGCAAGTCACCTCTCCGAACCATATAAAAATCATGTGTGTTCATGTGATTTGATTTCTTTTTCCCCTCTCTTTTTTTCATCCTCGATCCTTCTTCCGTCCATTAATGTTACATATACTTCGGTTCGTAACAACATCATCAATCATTAAACCTCATTCAAATCCAAGGTCATCCGTCGTGGATTCAAACATCTAATCTGATTAGATATTTAAAAAAATAGATTATAATCATAAAGTTTGAGAATTAGGTCTACTTTGAGTTGCGTCATTTTCATGAAAGTTTATGACTAGAAGGTGATTAGGTTAAAGTTACTCGGATCAAGTATATATATATACTCAATCAACCCGACTCTATATAAACACTTTTATCCCTGTAAGTTATAATTAAGGCAAAACAGATGCTCTCTCGCGTTTGATTTCCTTTTCTTCTTCAATGCAGAATGAGAATATACTCCTAACATCTCAACACCACCATACAGCTAGCTGTCTCAAGATTCCAAGGAGGCAGATCTATGTACCTCTCACTGCCGTTCTTCTTCTAATTAACGAGAGGTGGAGTCCCGTCCAACTCTCCAAGTGCTAAGCTTGGTCAAACTCAAAGTGCTCTAGGCAAGCTCAGGTGCATCAACAATTGCCAGATCAGATTAAGTATGTCCATTTTATCAATCATTGCAAGAGTCCAAGGCTGCTTAATTGCCTTTCGAGTTGGTCTTCCTTGTGCTCAATCATTCACATGCACGAGGACGTATTTGGAGCCGATCGATCTAATTAATGACAAAGACGTTAAGAGTAGTACTGGTGGGCACGTTGAAAGAATATATCAAGCAGCCACTGTACGTAACATAATCAAACATACTTAATTAGGTTCCCATCCATGGAAGCCTGATCAGAAGAGAAAGATGGCCTCATGTCTGTGTATTAGTATACACTACGTGTCATGGTGGTCTTTTCAGCTGGATGTTCACCGTTCTTGTCGTCTTTCCTTCGTGCTTATCTCCGAATGGCAAGGAAGAACAAAAAAAAACTTGTCGTGGCTGTGAGCGAGAATCTATAAATTTAGTTGCATTTTCCACGCGTCGGGAACCCATCCGACTCCTAGAGAAGAGGTTAAACCCCACCAATGATGTGGGTCTTGTGTATCATAGTTCTTTATGTCCTAATATATATATATATATATATATATACGAGCGCCGTATGTATAATAATTCTGGATGATCTAATTAATATACAAAAGTGAGAAGCATGGGCGATCCACCGACTCCAAGAAGAAGATAAGCTGTAGTGCTCTTGCGATGGCAACGGGAGAGGTGATCCTTATTTGAACTTGATTTCAACAGTACAGGCAAGAGAAGAAAGTAGCGACTTTTCACTGTGTATGGCTAAAGAAATGGCAGACATGGAGACCCATGTTCAGAAATTAGTCCTTCTATAAGTTGTCTAATTAATTATTGTGCGTGGATGGCTAAGAGATGTGAGCAGAACCCACGATTAAAAAAAAATTAGTTCTTGAAAAATTGTTGATCAAACTGTTAAGTACTGTACGTGGCGGTGGCTAAGAAATGACGCACATGATGCCGACCCATGCATGTTCAAAAAAGGTTAGCTCTACATGAATTGTTGATTTTAACTAGTACTACGTACTGTGTGGGGGTGGCGAAGCAATGACAGATGCATGCAGACCCCATGAGCAAAACACTACCTCTTATTAAACTGTGGATCGACCTTTAAGAACTGTTGGCCCGTTGGAGTTCAATTATGCACCTTCTAGCTAGAGTAATTATATCATGTTATATGGATATAGTAACACTTTTACTGCAGAGATGTTTTCCTTTCATGGGGATAGGTAGCATTTTCTCTTAGAAATGACACACGGTTGTCTTTTCTCTCGAGTCTGCTATGGGCATATCTGCAGCATATATATATAGCTAGACACACTCGCGCAATGTTCCCAAAGCAGGTGATCCACTAATCTGTGGTTCCCATGCACGCATGTTGTTTTGTGTTGGTGGACAGAGGTTTTTAGAACTACTGTTTCTACTGGAGATAGATAGCTAGCCTCCGATTACATATAATTCACTGAAAACAAAGCATCCATATGCCTTCAAACTTTTCTACGAGCAAGAATGGAGCCACCGCATCTGTCATTATTCGGACATGCATATATTATGCACATCTCCTCCTCCAGCTGTCGGAAAGTCTGAACAAGATCAAGACCTTGGACATTTTCTATCTTGTCGGGCATATATCTAGACTCCAAATTTTGTTTTCACGTGGGATCGCACACGAAGAGATGCAGTGTTCTTCAAATTCTCTTGGGAAGGTGCCGCGGAAAGGCGAATAAAGGCGGCCCTTTTGCTTTTCTAGCTCTTGTTCTGCTTTTTCCGAGTTGAGACAAGGGACCTAACACTACGCAACTTGTACGAGGGTGAAGGTTGGTCCAACTTACAGGAAAGGTGCTCCCCAACTGAGGTTAAAAGTTACGAGATTCCGATAATATTGTAGTTGCCGGCAAGTGCACAGTGAAATACCAGTTAATGCCTTCGATTTTTTTTCTTCTCTTTTTGATAACCAACCAAATAATTTATTTGCGGATAAATTATTCATGAATAAAATTTTATTGTAAAGCTTTTAATTTATGATCAGATAAAATTATTAATATTGATAAGTGAGATATATAGTTTATCAAGTCTTAATTATCACACTTACTAGACTGGTTTTGATAATCGAATTGCTTATCCCCAGATCATAATCCTCGCATAGTATAGTTCACTTAATTTTTCATTGTCCATATTTTGATAGTTACTCTGACCTGATAAGTAAATTCATCTCAAAATATAAAGTTGGCTAATTGCAGGTTTGCTAGGCCTATACCAAGCCGACTAAAGTTAGGTAGGTTACCTATTAACATCAAATTCCGGATAAACCTATACTAGCATGTAATTAAGACCCTACTAACAGGCCGGTCTAAATCGACTATCAAACTCGGTCATTAAAGATAAAGTCTTGATCAGCTATCTACAGTGTTAAGTCACCTCTTAATTAAATTAATAAGTCTAATAATTAGGAGTTATCAGAGTTTATCAGATTATCAAAGAAGCTTTTTTTTTTCTTAATTTGCTTCCTGATAGAATGAATGAAATTACTCTTTTATATATAGTGGCTCGGTTAATCCTAAGACTTGTCTTTACCTTTTCCATTAATCATCAATATATAAATGATTGGACTAATAACCATATGCATGCATATATTGCTCTAACCTTGTTTATTTTTCATATTATCGTGTATACCCCCCCCCCCCATGATCAATCGTATTAATTTAATTATACACGGCCATCATGCATCTATCGTTAATCAACTCCATTTTAGATAATTAAGACTGAGAAAAGGATTATATCATCTCTATTCAATCTTGTGATCATGTGCTTAAAATAACAGCATACTCCACTTTAACAAAAAAAATATTTTGTTAGCCTTGATATGCATGCTCGATGACGAGGGGTACAACTGAAGTAATGTTCTTTAATATGAACTACATATGACAATATAAATCAATAATATGTATATATAAGATGTAGAAAAGAATATGCAACCAATATTATATCAACAAAACAACCATTGTAGAGATCTCTCTCAATGAACAGCAAAGTACTTAATAATAACTGGGCTGCATCCTCGCCTACTTTTTTTTGTTTTTTTTGCAACATTGCCACCTTATACATTGGGTTCTAGAAGGCCAATGAGGTCCACATAACCTGGATCAGCAAACTGAGACAGCCAGAAGTATGACTGTGCAGTGGTTGGCCCAAAGTAATAGGTGAGCTGTATAGGTGTTCTCTCTAGTGGTCCTCAAATCAAAGTTTTTGTCCATTGTCTGGCTCACACAAGTCACATCAAATTCCTTAGATCTTTTTCTTATCTATAAAACAAAATTAAAAATAGCTAATTATGAGTAAAACTTGTTGCATATCTAAATCATGTACACACTAAGAGAGAAACATGACTTGCTCAAGTCTCAAATGACTAATCTAGCTAGGACAGAAAACAAGATGCTAATTAAATGTCTGATCATATAACAGTGAAATGCATCGACACATTTAAGCAGACCAATTTCATGAAGATTGAGTAAATGACGTCGGCATAACATAAATAGCAAATATTACAAATTTGCCCGAGTAGCAGAGAACTCGTGATCACGCTCCAATCATTAATTATCCAGTTGATGTGGTTGGTCTGATTCAAATCCAGAAGATGGCCCAAATTAACTTGCCTCTCAAGTGGTGGAGGTGAGAGATGGAAACAAACAATTGTTGTTTATTGACTTTATTCTGACTTCAATTTTGAGAAAAGGTTCCGAAGGTTTATCTTAATTACGACAATCAAGTCAACAAATTTATCATGCTCTCGGTTCAATAAAGATGATAAAATTCAGTGGAATTAGAAGAAAAGTTGTGAGTTAGAGTATCATCTGGTTGACACACTTGGTTCATCTACCATTGTTGGTCTTCTTTTGAAAATGATTATAAATTAAAATAAATGTAAAATTTGATATGAGATAAATCTCTCTCCTTTAGTCTTGTCTTATTTGTCTCGTTGTTTTTTCTTCATAGGATTGGGCTGAGACCAAACACATTGAACCTGGGTCAGAGTCTGACGTCTAGGACGAGTGGGCCCAGCCCAAAGTTAGGCAAAAATGAATAGTGGAGTGGATGATATATATATAGTGGCAGACCTACGAAGAGGTCAGTGTGGTCACGTGACGCCACTGAAAATTTGAAATTTTATTAATGTTATATATTTTTTCTGTTAAATTGGGTTGGCTGAAATTTTTTTACGTAGAGTACTGATCCCATTAAATTTTAACACAAACTCATTAGTGCATCTTAACTTTTAGAGTGACCCCATTAAATTAAATTTCTACGTCCGTCATTATAAAAAAAAAAAAAAATATATATATATATATATCTATATATATAGAGAGAGAGAGAGAGAGAGAGAGAGATGGTACTATATATATGCCAACATCAATGCCACACAAAATTTTGGCAAGGATGACTGTTTTGGAACCAAATAACACCTTTTATTTAGTTCAGACGCAAAATTAATATTGTTGACATGGATAACAAGTGAACCTCAAAGTTTAATGATCTAAAGAACGATCGATGATGATTCAGATAACTATATATATCCATCTCAATCAAACAGTTGAGGTCCTTATCTTTGGAAGAACGCGGGGTTGTAATCGCAATAAAAGTTCCCCGGCCGTAAGTGTGGGGATCCCTGCGCAATGCCCTTGGAGTAGTGAGTGCCGAATTTAATGGCTCGTACTCGTGCGTGTCCACAGCTATCTGACGATGGGAAAAAACTTGAGGTCCTCGCCCATTCCGACCTACTGCGTTGGAAGATCACCATATATATGAATCCATACCATATGTCCTGCTGAGACAGCCGCCCATCATTTGTTTCATGAAAGCTCAGCACACAGTTCTTTATTACCAACTGGATCCGACACATGACAGGAATTAGCAGTGTGCATGGAAGCTCGACAGAGTGCATCCTTTTAAGCACGGCAGTCACGGATCGAATTCTTTCACTACGAACCTCTTCCAGCTGCAGTAAGAAATGGTTTTATAAATTAAACTGGCCGGTTATATAGTAGTACTTCTTTAGAGAGAGTTTCCAATCATGTTTTCTCTTTCTATTTCTTCTTTTTTAATATAGAGAACTCCTTTCAGATTTGTCTACAACAACTTTTCGTATCTACGCAGGTAGATGATACTTTCAGAACTCTGGGTCTCTTCCAAAGAAATGGAAAAAAAAAAAAACTGGCGAATCATATGTAGCACATGAAGACGAAAACGTACATAAGGGTTGCCGAACTCAAATTCTCACCCTCTGAAAGAGAAGTCTCCAGTACTACTGCCAGACGACGAGTACCATAAACCCATTGCAGAAGAGGTCCACCGTGTGGGGTCATGGTGGGCATGGCAAGGTGGTGTCGACTGAATAAAGCTTAGGAGCTCCATCACACGAGATCAGGTCTTAGACGTGTCTTACTGTATCGCGCAATGGAATTTAATAAGAGCCCTGTTCAAGTTCCAAATCGAATTAATTCGAAGAAGAAAGACGTGGAGTAGTTGTTGTCCGTGATCCACCATAACATTGATCTCTGAACAACCCCAGACGTACGGACGTCGTTGACGCTTCCAAAATTTTCATTTGTTCAGTTCTCCGCTTAGCTGGAGCACAAACTCTTACTGTAACATGTGGAACATACTAATTAAAAAGCTAGAGATCTTCCTAATAACCTCTCTCTCTCTCTCTCTCTCTCACTCTCTCTCACACGCACACGAGAGTATTTTGGTTCTTAGAAGACCATTGTGATCAGTTTGGGCAGTAAAGATTGTAGAAGAACCCATTAGAAAGCTTGTGGTTTTGGAATAGCCAAAAGGGGACGAGCATCGATCGCCAGATACTGTCAAGCAACGTCGCCCATGCTTCTTTATTCGCTTGACTTGTCAACGTTGTTTGCTGGGGTGTTGTTTTAGATGACAAGGAAAACAGAGGAGGAATGGACCATCATCTACCCCCCACACGAACTCCCAAAGATGCGAGCCGCGAATTCTTCTTCCAACTTTTGCGCCTAACAGACCCAAATGCGCTCGCTTCCTTTTCTCGAAGTCTGATGGATACTGGAACGAAGACCAGCACCGCTCTGGCAACCATCACTGTCGATGCCCACACGGCATGCAACTTGACGAAAATAAAAGCGTTGTTAAAGCAAAACGTACTTTAATTTGCTCGAATCTTCCTCAGGTGGGGAAACGAGCAAGCGCTAAGGGAAAGTGATTCGGAGCGCCATGCAAATAATTGAGGAGGAAGTGTGAAAGAAACTTATATATATACATGGGTTTTTGTCATACATCGTGTTCAAAAGGAGTGGTGGGGATTGGAGCTTCAAGGTTAGCGTGGAATTTTCCACTTCGTATTGGAGTGGTGTGAAGAGAGGCTTCTGTTTTTAGTGTTTATGTCGAGTCAAAAGCAGGGAGACTAGCCAAATATCTCTCCTTCATGATGGAGCACGACTGCACGAGTGGAGTACTACTGTTGCAACATATACACAAGAGGTCCCAATCTGTCGTCCATACCCCTTTAATTTACATGTCCACATCAGTATATGGGTTCGAACAATGGTGTACCCTTGTGTCTGTGCAGACGTTTCATGGCTTGCTACCACAATATTATATGATTGGTGATCAAACAGTATATATATATATATATATATATATAACGTTTCTCACTCTATGTATATGTTTACAATAATAACTAGTGATCCTTTGCCAGCTGAGATCATCTGAACTGTGTATATTCTATCAGCTATTTATATTGTCAGAGTAAGTCACATGGTGCTTATGATTGTGGATGTCACTCTTCTAGCTAGTGTAAGAGAAAACATCACATGCTTCCATATTCTTAGTTTAATTGGAAATCACTATCCTTGTGCCACCTTTTATTGGGTTAACAAGAAAGCTCAACCCCCTGTTCCCAATCAATCGGGCACACAGCTGTGATTTTTTTAACTCTGACACTGTCCTACACCTTTGTTGGTTGAGATATTATGAAATATACAAATGAATCCTTGTGATCTGAAACCACCTCCCCCAGTTTAGTTTATACTGATTATGACCGGTTTATGTTATGACTCACATGACCTCTCAAAGACATGTATTGCCTTCAGTTAGTGACGGATGTAAGATCTTAATTTATTGGTGGAGTTTTTAATGATGTACCTATAAACTACGTATTTAATTCAGTAGAATCTTTCATGATAAAAATTTGTATCTCTAATAGAGTTTTCCCAATCCAATGCATTGGCTATGATCTGAGTCCGCCACTGCCTTCAATCGATATGAGAGAGAAAGAGATTGTAATTTGTACGTCGTGCTCAAACTCCTGCAGGCAGCACTCCGTCTGTAGATAGGATGGTACAATATTGGGTGGGGGCGAGGAGAGGCATATTGGGGATTCGAGGTCAGATGCAAGTGTTCGTCTATTACTTACGTTAATTTTTTAAATATATAAGAAAAAAATGTACAACGTATATACGCACAAGGATCTTGTAGTATAATTATTTCACGGTTGGCAGCTTAAATAGGTGTCAATACATGCCCATTCTTATTTCTTTGTCCTTATCTTATCCCTTAATTATTGTTGGAGTACTCATCTAAAATGTCATATCATCGCGTCTAATATCAAGGAAAATCTCATCAAAGTAGGTGTGTTTACAGCAGTGCGCAAGATAGCTCTATTGTGTACGTAATCTATCCTTATGTATATGGTATAGATATGACCTCTGTCTACCTATTTATCGATCATACACAGAGAAATTAGACCAGCTACCACCATCTCAGTTGAAGTACTCCAATGTTATATAGCGATCTTCTACGTACGTAATAGGCTATGCAGAAGTCTGTTGACACAAGTGGAGTAGTACTGTAAGTTAGTCGTTAATATGAAAGCTCTCCCTATAAATATTATTGTAATGCCTATGCAGCTGTAATCCTCTTTGCTTGGCACCGGAGAGCCCTATTTTAATCTCGCGGTGCAAGCAAAGTGAAGGTTTGTCGGTGGCTCATGCATGATCACTGTGCGGATGTGCTGAAGAATAAATTGACGAGGGTAAATTAAATATTTTCGTGCAAATCTGACCGAATTTGTGAAACATGGAGAATCCTCAACGGCTTCAGAAAATCCCGGCACGTACCAGAGGCTTATCGATCACAGTACTGTTCGCAATTTTTGTTTTGTCTAATATTATATACTTAGATATTAAAGATCTCCTGTGTGCATGTTGGGTTGTTCTCAGCTTCTTCGCATCTTCCAGTGGTTCCAATAATTAAGCTTCCTAATTAATTAGGTGGGAGTGCTGTACGTAAGTTGATGCACGTGCTTGGTGTTGTGGAGTTTCACTGTTTCAGCACTCATCAAATCCATGACAATACATAACAGAGGAAGGAACTGTGCTAAAAGAGGTTCTTCTGCTATTTCATTGCAATAGATTGATGCTGATCAGCACCTGCAGCGCTACTTGGGCTTGGCCTCTCACCAAACATGGTTTGCACGTTCCTCTGCTTTAATCATAGGTGAAATGTACTACTTTTTTGACAATAAAGATCGATGTCCCATTGCATTAAGTCTTAAAACAAGAGTACAAAGACGGAACAGGGGAGGCAAGCAAGAGTACAAAGATTGGGCAGGAGAGGCGTAAGTCAAACCCCAAAACCCAAACAAATAAGGTAACAAATCCCATACGGAAGGAAACCATGGACCTAACACACTGGATAGACAACCAGAAGCCCACTGAGGGGGGGGGGGGGGAGGAAGAGCAAACATCGTTGAATGCTACACAAGGCCGTCGGAGAGAAAGTCGTCGCGCAAAGCTGGCAGTTGTCCGACAAGGTCAGACGAGTCCACGACCAAACATCTCATCGGGGAGGAACTCGATGACCGTAGGTGAAGCAAATGCTGTCGAAAAACACCAGAAACATCATACATCACACAATTTTGCCATATAGATGAGTGTTGAACTTGAACAGCCACTATCGAACGAGAGGAAACAAGCCCACAACAAGTAGCCACTTTGGTAATGAGTTAGAGTTAAGATAACTCCAAACCATAATCAAAGTTACATATGTGTAATCCACTTTTTGCTTTGGTAACAATGGAGTTAACTTTTTGACTATGGTGAGTTAACTTATTTTTCTCAAATATATTTTGGTAAGAAAAAGTGAGTTAACTTATCTTGGGAAAAGAAAAAAGTAGCAATTAATGTTTGTACTATGAGAGCAAAAAAGTGGTCAACCCACTTGTGTTAACTTTAGTCTACCTCTAGAGGTGGGTTGAAAAATGGTGAGTTAATTCACTTTTAATCTACCTTTAGTCTAACTCACTTGAGTTAACTTTGTAACCTTTTCAAAACACTTTTTGAGTTAACTCTGAGTTAAATAGAATTAACTCTGAGTTAACCCATTACCAAAGTGGCACAAAAGTGCCGGAGATGAGTTCGTTGAAGACTGATGATGACGGCCTATACTACCGAAAAGGATGTGCAAACTCTTCTCAAACAAAGACGGCGAAGTTCATAGAAATGGTAGAGATGAAGCCCTGAACTACAGCGACGCCAAATCAAAGCCATGTTCCAGTTATAAAAAAGAAGCCGCACAAAATGGATCTGATAGAAACGGTAAAAACCATCTTAATAGTACTACACATCACACAAACGAGGGACATCTTAGAAAAATGAAATAAGGTAAACACTGCAAATCGATCTCCCAGACAATCGGGGAACATAGCGCCGACAGATCCGGAGAGATGAGCTGGTGCAAGAGATCACACAGACAATAGAGAAGAGTGGTGGAGAGGAGGGTGGGAGCTGAGGAGCAAAGAGCCCCCTCCCTTCCGAACAAAAACAGAGGCGGAGAGGAGCTAGCGAGAGGAACGGAGGCGGGGGAGAAGTGGTTTCAGGTGGAATGTACTGCTATCTAGCCAAAAGGGTTTATTCTTATGTGAACGTAAAAAATGGATCTTGCTATTTCACTTATACGTCCCTTTCCACACAGACTACAAAGCAGGCGGATCAAGAAGAAGGTAGATCATGCGAGGATATTATTCGCTTTTGACCAACAGTTTCTTCCATCTCAAGTGATTATCCCAATGAGAGAATGATTCATATCGGTCCAAGATGCTAATTTACATGATCTTATGCATGAGATGGTTCAAACATATATACTCACATAAATACTTCATCTCTTCTTATCTGCCTTTTTCATGCATCTTAAAAACTTGAGATGATCTTATTATTTTCCTTGTGTGCTAGAATAATTAATTACGATATTAACCAAAGTTGCATTGACCCAACCCCAGTCTTGTGACATGGGGTCACACCCTCCGTTGAAAAATAAAATAAAATAAAATAAAACCCAAAAACAATGACGTGGCAGCGGCCACCAACCCGCACACCCATCTCTAATTGTCGGGACGTGCAAGGCCCATGACTCCATGACAAAATGTGGCGTCCAAATCAGCGGCCCATATGGACGTCCACATCGATCTGTAGTCGGGGGAGGGAGACCCACGCAACTGGCCGGGCGAGATGGGTCGCAATCGTCATTGATGGGCCTGCCAGGCCCGGCCCAACTATTTATTTATTTCTTTCTTTCTTGCATATAAATGTGACCTTCGAAGGTTGGAGGCTTCAACTGCGGTCGGTAGGCCACCCCAAGTAGGGAGGTCCACGCCCACGCCCACGCCGGCCCGGTCCGACGTAAAAATCTAGCCGGTCCGAAAACAACGCGGCATTTGTTTGGCTTCCTCTCCGTGAAGGCTCCACCGGGCTCATCAGGTGCTCAGCTCTACGCGTGATATATAAAGTTGTTGGGTCATCTAACTAGGCATTAATTGCCAGTTAAGTGGCGGCACCCGTTTTCTCTTATGTTACCCATGATTGAGCCCCCCATCTATAAGTCAGACGCGTGAACTTATTTAAGATCATATGGCCTCCCCCCTCATGTCCAACTTAATGTCGTAGCGGAAATATCTAAGAAGATAGAACGATAGATAAGATTGTTAGAGGAGCTATATGAGTATTAATTCTATATCGGATATTTAGATGGAGTTCTTGTGCTTATATGTTCCGTGGCTTAGAATTTTAACTTTTAAATTTTGTGAGTTTTTACATGATATTACAGTCAAAGTCTATTTTGATATTTTTGTCTCTCCTTGTTTAATTTCACAGCCCTTTTAACCGTGAGAGAGAATATTTGAAGAGAACTATACAAGTATAATCTCATGTTAGATATCCAAGTGGAGCTCATGTGCTTATATGTCATGAGCTTTAGAACTAAGAGTGTTAGTGGATTTGACCGGCCCAACATCAAGTTGGGGTTGGACTTAGGCTTTTCTATTCGGCCCAAGCAAACTTGATAAATTCACAATATTAAATTTTTGGTAAATTGAATTTCAAATTGATCGACTGATATTAAATTTTCTATCGATTGAATTCTAAATCGGTCAATTAATTTTAAACTTTCGATCGACTGAACTCTAATTTTATCGACCAATATTAAGTATTTAGTTGATTGATATTCTTACATTCAATTTTTTGACAACATTAATAATTTTTAACAAAATTTTATTAAAATTTTCAGATCGAGTTGGGCCGGGATCAAACTTTATAATTTCGTGTCAGACTTGGCCCTACTTAGAACTCAACACCTAAGTTAATTTTGGGGGTTTCTACAAAGGTAGACTAGGAAATTTATAAATAGTATGAATTGTTTTGATACCATCCTCTGAAACAAGCATGATACTAGAATGCTCTTTTTCATGTCCATCGTATCATCATCATCATAGTTATTGCGTCTACAACTACAATAATCGTTCGATGTGGGTGAGAGCTTGATCGTTAAGTGAAGCCTTTTCTGGCCTTATCCCTTTCCATTTATGGAAAAAATATATTTTTTTGTAATATGAATTAATATGTCTTATAATTCATTAATGGACACTAATGGGGAGGGGGGAACCAACCTCTTCTGTCCTCATTTAACTCTGGAAGAAAAAGGACATGGTGTGCGTGCCCAAACAACAGGAGGCATGTACGTACACCCATGTTTTCTAATCATCATAAAAACGTAGCCGCCATTTCAAATCAATATTCTGATCCAAAACATAGGCCTACCACTATATTCTTATCCAAGCTTGGAAGATATTGGACCGGGCCACGTCCATAAACAGAGGCCTGATTAAGGGGTAGGGCCGGGAGACCCAACAACTGCCCCACTTAACGGTGCAAGTGGGTCGTCATCACAGTTAAGCTTGGGCCAAGGCCCACGGCCTGTTGTGCCCCTCCAAATAGCATGATGGTAGGTAGAATTGGGGGGGTCCCGTCCAATGCCTATTTTGACCTAATCTTAGATAAGACAAGGAGCCACCATCTGTTTGGATTCCATGAAAACACACACACACACTCTCTCTCTATCTCTAAACTTGCAGTTCACAGAGGGAGAGAGAGAAAATGATCGCTGAGCGCAACTCTTTATGTCATATTTTTATTATGCTTGGCACTTCGATTAAAAAGTGGGGAAGTCATAAAATATAATTTATTTTATAAGAAATATGGGGACGTAAATTTAAACAAGATATATATTGAAGGATTTGATTGAAAACCAAGTTTGAACTTAAGAGCGGTCCGAAAGACCGTCACTATAATAGAAGGGGAAGTAGAGAAAAAACGAAAAAAGTGTTTACTTATCAGTTAGGAGAATTCCTCCTAACTACAGTAATCTTCAAAGAGAGACTAGTGATCATAAGCGAAGGAAATTTGAGAGAAGTTCATATGATATATTTCCTCTCTCTCTCTCTCTCTCCTCTCTCTCTCACACACACACACACAACACACACACACACATTAAGCTCAGATAATTTGGATGTCAGAAAGTTTTTCTCAAAAACCTCTTTTGAGACTCCCTTATCCTTACAGGTCATCCCAATATGAGAATACGGACAATTGTAGACTCTTCTATTGAAACAATTAATCAATCGCGAGATTGATCTCAAACCTAACGAGGTCGGTAATAGAAATAAAGAGAGGAAAACCAACATCATAAGATATTATCACTCAACCACACTTTATGTATTAAAAAAACACAATTTAAGTTAAGTGTTTGAAATTTGGGTCAGTGAAATTAAGTTATTCAATTCGATCGTCAAAAATTCACTATCAAATCATGGAGCTAAGAGTAACAAACTAGGCGTATGTAGCCTTTGTTACCAAGGGCGTTCTCTTATGTTCATCTATCTTGTGCTTGTGCAGGTTTGATTGCAGCAATTGGTGTTTTTTGCCACCTCCATTCGTCCCCTAAATTTGGTGTGGTCTTTGGTACGTAAGAAGGCCCTCTTAAGCTCTCATTGTGCTCTACAAAGTTTGGACATTCCCATTAGTCTGGATGTGTCGATCTCCCCCCTCGGTGTTCATGGTGACCGGGGATGTGCTTCCTCCTATCGGCCCTTTGTCGGAACCCCTCCGACAACTCAGTGCGACACTTGGCATTTGAAGCATGGTAGCTCCTTTGGTGCCCTTGCGTAGGCCCTTTGGCCTCGTCTTCCCTGGCCACTCCGAACGAGTCCCCTACTGACGATCAAGTTGTCCGCAGGTGGCTTCTCCACGATGGTCAATCGCCGGCGCAGTTCGATCTTCGACTTCTCCATCCCTCCTTTGTGATTCCTAGACTATGGCGTTCATGTACCCCTTTACATTTGGGTGGGAGATTTCTCATTGTGCAACGGACCATATTGGTCTTTAGGGTGTTTCTGTGTTTGTGATTTTGCTAAGGCAAACGCGACCCCTCTCTAGCAACCGGCGATGTCTATACCTCGTATCCCTTGTAATCTTTTGCGTATGGAATAACACGACAACATCCTTCATGTTCCAAAAACAACAAAAACAAAATGCACGATTGAAAAGTTCAAAGTTGACGTACTCTTATCCATATGTTTTCAATATTAACAGATATAGAGATGAACAATCAGATCCAAAATTATTTGATAGACCTGATCGATCGGTGTAATCAAACCTGTTCGATCAGGAAGCTGTCTCATGGTACGGACATTCGCAATTGAGAGCTTATGCGATTATTCAAATTTATATAAATCTAATGGAGACAACAGATAGCGACTCTCACAAATATATGGTGGATTCACCATTATATATATATATATATATATATATCTATATATATTTATATATAACATACCTGTCATGATCGCTTCTCACAGCCATGTACTGGTGTCAACAGTGAAAATAACCAATTTTAAGGGATCCATCCCAACTGTCTAATGAAGGTAATGACATGTTGCTGTCAAGATCAAATAGAAGGGTTGTCATTCCATCCATGTCCAATTGGATGCCAGGACTTGCCAACCTCATAGCACTGCTTTGCTCTTCTACTGATCAGTGACCATTAGATTATTCTTTTCCTCTCTTTTTTTTTTTGCCTTTTTGTGCATCCATATATGGTTTCGAAGTAATGAGTGGAGTCATCTCTTTCTTCTCAAGTGGGCAATGTCCCTTCATATATGGTAGACCTAGAAATACCCAATAAACTGCAAAATATGTCAACATTAATGGGGAATGGAGGGCTTCGATATAGGGCCTCTTTTGTGTCTTACGTGCATGTGTGTGGAGTTAAAAGAATGTAGGTGATGATTTTTTTTTGGTATGCTAAGTCGGTTGATTTATATGAATCAAAAACAAAATAAATTCTGAGAGTCAAGAATATGTGTCTATATTTTACTTATTTACAACATGGTTTGGCGGATCGAATCGAATCGGCCCGATTCTCCCGAATCGGGGCGAATCATGAAAAACTCGATTTCGATTCCATCGATTCGGTCCGATTCGTCTCATATATATAATATTATTATATCATATTAGTATATATGTTATACATTATAAATATCAATATGTGATATATTATTATTATAATATAATTATACTCATGAGAATTGAATCTTATTCGGATTGATTCGGGTCGATTCAGGAGGAATCGAATCGGATCAAGAAAATTTTGATTCGCCTCCTAATTTCGATCCGGCAAACCATGATTTACAATTCTTTAAAAAAATTATAACTTTGAAAATTTAACAATCGAAACCCCTTCTATATAAATACGATGAAGTGTCCTACCAACTGAATCATTCTTGATGTACAAAAGAATGTAGGTGATATGTTTGTAAGAGAGAGAGAGAGGAGAGGAGAGGGAGAGAGGAGGAGAGGAGAGGAGAGAGAAGAGAGAGAGAGACCTGTGTTCATGACGGCAATGGTTGTAGGAAGAACACGTAATCTTGAGAAGTCTACATTGCCACCATCATGATCAAGGCAAAGAGGGATGGTGACATATATGTGCCGAATCCTAGGGAGTTTTTTTGCCACGGGATAAAGCTGTATGGTTTTACTAAAAAATTTCTGTACTTTATGCCACAGACATTTTTTTTTCTGATATTTTGTATTCATCTAGGTTAAACAAAACTATTTACAAGATGATGGAACGAATTTGGAGCGAACGTAGGGGCGCTTCAAATTAGTTCGCATATTTCTGAAGCTTATTTGAGGAAGCAATTGTAACAAGGCTGATTATATATTAAACTTATGTCCTCAGGAGTAATTACTTTTGTGGATCCTGTCTTTTTATGATTTTTTTTTCTTGCTGATATATAATCTTTTTCGGGTGTCTTCATGATCCTTTTTGTTCCATACATTGAGACATCAGTAGGCTCCCAAAATATGCCGAGTTTTAAAATGCAAATGGATCTTTCTTTCTTATGGGATTTTAACAAAAGACATAAAAGATCTACATTCTTCAGTTGGGTTCTCAAAAGTTGGAAGTCTTTGGTTCGAATCTAACGAGTCTCTGGCCAAATTTCAGATTCTCGCTGGCCCAAACTAATGTGCGCAATCCGACCCAACGTGTCCAATTTAGTCATTTGTTGGGCCAGCTGATCTATTCAACAATTGGGCCTATATGGTGGCATAGTAGAAGCCACTTGGATCCTGCCCAATAGTGGACGATTCAAGGGATACTTTATTGGGCCGCTATTTAAGAAATAAAGCGGTGCGGGTGGCGGCAGTGAGGAAAAGGTGAGTTGTGCGAAGCATTCTCTCATATAAACCGGGGTAGGTGGAGATGTTTGTGTAGAAAATCTATGAAAAAAAAATGTCTAAAATAAAAATAAAAAGAGAGAAGAGGAAACAACGACCATCATGAACTTGAGAATATTTATTGTCCGGCAAAAAAAAAATGCCAGGACTTGTATACACTCGTCCGGATATGTTGGTCGGACAACAAGTGTTTATCTAACAATTTATTCACGGTACTGTTTGTTCTATTGGGGCCTGCTTTTGAGGTTGGTTTGCCCTATTAGACCTCGCAAAAGCTTCATGTTCTGCAGCTAAAATTGATTATTAAATAACCAATATTGCTATCAGCTACTGCCAGAACTCATCACAAGAGTCCTCCAAGCAAACATTAAAACACCTACTCCTACCTCAAACATGGGAAAGAGACATTAACTGCATGCATGCCCATACACATCGAGTGCCATTAGATGAGAGAGGTCAACGGGGTGAGATTAGATACAGATGCATCATCCCCTTTTTCAGTGAGGGAAATATTTAAGGGCCGGTTGATATTAGGATAGATCGAGATTAATAAATTGATAATGTTTACAAAATTTGAAGATATCTCACTCTATTCTCGATCAATCATCTGATACCAAACATAGCTTAATGTACGTTTATACGGGTACGATGGGACCCGATCAGGATCAAAGTGGGTCTCACGTGCCTTATATCCACCGCACGAGTAAAATTCTACATGTGCGGCCGAGTTATAGTAAGGTCTTCAATAATTAGTGTTCATATATCAGTACGATGTGGTGAAGATCATAAACCACCCCCGCTTCTGCCACCCACCCAAATTTAAACACGTACCTTTTTGTGAAGCAACTTCTTATGTGAGGAGATAAGTGTCTGATTAGTTTATGGAAGTCTATACCACTCTCTTTTATTGTCCTCTTCCCATTATAATTTTGAGAAAAATTTTTGCATTGACCTCAATGAAGTAATGTCATCTTTAAATACACTTAGGATGTTCATTGGTCTACTTATGTGATTCATTTTGTCGCACTATGTTATCTTCTTTTTTTTTTAGAGCCTAATTTTTTATTTGAAAATTAATTTATTATTTTAGCATCTAAATTTTTTTTTGACGGTCAAACCTTTCTCTTTTAGTGTTGTGAGCCAAATTGGATTCCATTGTGCGTCAAAATATAAATTTGGATGCCAAAATAAAAGGTTAAACTCTAATATAAAAAATTAGACTCTAAATTTTTAAAAAAAAAAGTGGCATAGTATGACATAATGAATTGTGGAAGGTGGATCAATGAGCTTTTTAAAATGTATTTAAAATTAGTATTACTGCACTGAGAGGTCAGTGCAACAAATCTTTCTCTATAATTTTTTGCCATGTGTGATAGGTTGGAGATGGCTGGTGGACTCTTAATTTAAAGTTATTATTATTTTAGTTCAAAATTACATTCCAAAGTAACTATTAAAAATCCGACTGATAGTTTTTAAACTCTAAAAAATGTTTTTGAGATAAAGTTAATATTTATGAATCCAAATTTATTTCTATAAAGTTGAGTCGATATTTTTTAAACCTTAGAGTTATATTTTTTAGTCTAAAGTTTATATTTATGAGACTAAGTTATTATGGAAAACCCAAATGATATTTATAAACTCTGAGTAATATTTTAAAATTTAAAATTTATATTTGTGTCTAAATTTTTAGTTTATAAGTTCACAAGAACTTGTTATCACTACTATTTATGCCGAAGAGTTTACCACTGTAAATAAATTTTCTATCAACTCTGTCATTTATACCGGAACATTCATAATTTAAATTTCTAGTCTACAACCTATTTTATGCTGCTTTCCACATCTAGATCTCTCTCATAGTGTGTCACTAGATTGGGTCAGATAGTGCATATTGGCATCTGTCATATGTTATATCTTAATTTCAATTTAAGTAAGAAGATGGTATAATTTACCCTTATTTAACATTCTACTTGAACCAAAATGAACTCTTAAACATTTCTTCAATATTGAATGGTTCTGATCTAACATTCATTCTGGAACATTTAACGGTGAGAAGGATGAGATCAATCAAGCGAATGTTTTTATTTAGACTCCTACAGAGAAACAAGTAATATCTTTTGCTGTAAATCCGAGCTCATATACTCGAGATATGCTGCAAATGAAGCCTCTATTAATCCATGATTTTGGTGCAAGAAAAAGGAAAAAGAACGATGATCCTACATACTTAGTGAGATTTTTTAATCCTCACATCTTAGCATCTTCTGTGAACAGTTACATAGCATGAAGCAACATAACTGATGGGTATCGGGATATGCACGATCTGACGGCCCAATACGGATCTTGGCCCGTCCTGATCTGGGCCCTCTGAGGCGGCATCGGCCCATTGAGAAGCGTCGGCCCAAAAAAAGGGTAGCCCGAGAAGAATCCAACTAGAACTAAGATGCACATCAACAGTCATAGTTCGACCACAAGTTCATCCAACAACAAATTTTGAGATTCGTCACGACTCTTCCTTCACGTTGAGAATCCAAACAAGAAAACACCATGCAAGTCTTTGTTAAGAATTCTAATTAGGAGATTAGCACCTGAATGACTCTCTCAATTGAGCACGGATCCTCTCAGCCCTCCGCAGGAGGGGAGGGGGGCGGTCAGTACCAGGGGTGGGGGGAATTTTTTCATTTCACCCCCATTTTAACCCTTTTTGTGTTTTATACATAGGTTAATATGAAAAAATCCCCCCCCCCCCCACCTCTGGTACTGACCGACCACCCTTTCTGCGAAGGTCGAGAGGATCGGTGTTCCTCTCAAGAGAAAGACTTTCTACACTTGTGAAAGTACAGAAATATCTAGTCATTTTACACTTCTCCCCTCTCATTAGTGGAAAAGAGGTAAGAAGTCTATATGGCAGCTTCATTTCCACCAATGAAAGAAAAAAAGTGCAGGATGACTAGATATTTCTACACTTTTTTTTTTATAACGAGAAAATCTCGTCCCGTGTGATTTTGTGAGCTCAGAGATTGGTGTTCGTGAACTCCAAGATCAAGACTTGGCAGCTCCTACTTTCCGTATATCCGTATTGCCCTTACCTCACTTGACCGAAAAAACTCTAATTTACACACCTCGAGAATTACATGTAAATCAAGTAACCCCAGGAATCGAACTTCACAAATGCAAAAAGCCTCTCTCCTCTCAATTCGACCAAAACATAAAATCTCAACCGACTTATAACACTTCGCCTATAAAAAATAACCCTTTTCACCACAGATAAAGGCATGTGCATGATTCCAGATCCCAATTAAAGATCTCGCCACAATTAAAGATAGAAACAGCAACCAATAAAAGTTGGAACAATTCGCCAGTGGGTGGCCTCGAGTAATATCAACATGTCAGCAACACCCTCTCTTGTGCGACTGCCCATCACAACAACTCAAAAAAGAAGACTTTTCTCTCGTCCTCCACCAAACGGGCAGCTACTTTACACTGGGCAGAAAGCCGCAGACACCCTGCCCATCACACACCACTCGGAATGGCTCCCCCGTCATCTCAGATCCACGATAACGCTCAAAGATGCCACCTTTCCCGGTCGATCGCTGTCTCCCGCCGTCGTCTTCCTCCGGCAACGCAGGTTCAGCTCGCCCACACCCAAAGACAGGGAGGCAAAAACCACACATGGCACCTCTGATGTCATCCCCGCCCCCTCGCATCTCCCCTTTCTGTTTCCCGCTTTGCCTGCCCGGCCCCCCTCCCCCTCCTTCCTCGCCGCTGACGCGTAGCGCATGAATGCTATCGACGAGCACGATAACGCGAGTGGGGGATAACGGGGAGCCCCTTCCTGGACGCACCGCACAGAACTATCAATTATGGCCGGCCCAGGGGACCCTCCCAGTCCTCCTCCCGCTAACGGGGTCGTGGGGGCAGAAACGGAGACGACGACGAAGGAAAGCAAGCAGCCAAGGCCGCATCGCGTTTCTTCGCTTGTGCATGAGGGCGACAGGGCATGGGGGGCGGAGACAGAGAGGAAGGCCGGTCCCGGGCGTCCTCTTCCTGGCTCTTCTCTTCATCCCCAAGACATCACATTTGGAGTCTCTTTATTTCTTGGGGCCCTCGCGGGAGAGGGTCCCTGGTGAGCAGAGCCACAGTGGCTGGTGTGGTCACCACCGAGCTCGGGGACGAAGGCAACCGGTAGGTTTTTTGGACCACACCCCGGCACCGAGGGCGTTCAAAAGGTTCGTCTCTACATGGTGGAGGTGTTTGAATTCCCTATCGGCATTGGGCATATCCTCACAGACGCCATGAAAAGAATCGAATAAACAAGACAAAGTTGGGGGGCAGCAGAAAGTGCTGAGCATTCGAGTATGGGCACCCGGGAGGCCGACGCTGGACTTGGTCTTTTTTAGACTGCGAATATTCCCCACTGTAAGAAACAAATAAAAAAACTTTTTGAAGGAGGAGGGTTACCGACTCGTATCATATCGGATTCGGACAGACTCAGACCGTCTTGTATCATAACTGGGCCAAACTGACCAGCCGAGCTGCCAAGCTTGCTCTGTAACGGTGCTGAACAAGTGCCCTACGAGAGCACCGGAATGGGGTCCAATCTGGAAGCCGACATCCCGTGGAGATGAACAGGACAACCTTCACCACTTGAAACAAAAAAGTACAGTATGAAACTATCCATCCATCTTTAATCTTACATGGGCATATCTTGGAGGAAAAGAAAGAACGAAATTGCTAACCTTGTCGACCAAGGAGATGCACACAGCACGGCCTGAGAAAACAAGGGTGTATAACTTGGTTTTTCTCAAGAGAGAAAGTGACACTAATTTCAGAAAAGCAGGCATAATTTGACGTAGGGAAAGGGTAACTATCTCTGTGCTTGGAGCACTTTGGCATGCCAAGTTTTGTGGCCTTTTTCTCTCTTTGGGAACAGTCAGTGGGGGATGAGGCGTGCAACATGAAATGAGAGCTCTTGATGATAAATTACGAATCCTAATGCAAGCACATAGGAGAAACCCAACAAATGCAGGTCAAAATAACCTTTGAATGTACCAACGACACCCCACCCGGGGGCAAACCAATCCAGGCAGAATACTACGAAAACAAGGGAAACTCTTCAGAGCCCATCAGTAAACAGAGCATGGGCTTCCATCTTATTCCCCCAACCTAACAATCTGATGTAATCATGTGGAAATGATGGTGCCTGCATACGTTTTTCTAGAGACTAATTTGTCAAACCCTTCAAAAACAGCTCAACCACAAAGGAAACAACCCATCCAACAGTGGTGTCAATTGTTCTCTACGGTGTGGTCAATTGTGGTGCCTTCCCGGTTTTAGAACTTTGAAAAAACTATCACAACTAGTTTCACATGCCTTTTTGTTTTCTCGGGTCATCGTCAGAGGAGGACAGGTTATTCAACCAAAAATGGAGGACAGGTTTTCGGAAGATGCAACGAAGTCCAACCACAAGTTATCAGGCTAAACAGGATCCATCAAGCTTTGAAGATAGTTCAAAGACGTTACTTAAAGTTAGTGATCATCCACAGTGTGAGTTGTTTGTAACAAAAACCATCTTCTTCAACATTAAATCCATTCTCATGTTGTCACTAATAAATAGTACGACTACCAGAGGATCAACATCTGCCCTGATGCAAGCAACACCAAGGTCAGTATCACCCTGCTCGTCGTTTGTCCCAACAAAAACAGCACGTTTGAACACCTTCCATGAGACAAGAAACAGAAAAGAGCAAGTTTGAATGAAGTCTCTAAGGTCCAGACCATGATTCACGGTATAGGAAAATCCATCTTTAGAGCGGATGCAACAAGGTTTGTGGGCACATGGAACCATCAAGCAGTTTGGTGAATTCTTCAAACTGAACAATCCTGCTGATAGTGGCAACATATATGTGTTGCATGCATATCTTGCCTAATGAAACTAGGTTTTCCATGAACAGCCCTCTATCTATGGGTGTCCAAATCAGTTTAGGGGTCAAAGATTCATTAACAAATTGAAACACCACACTAAAAAGGTTTTAATTATGAGAGGTCCGAGGAACCAAGAGTCGGTAAAACCAAGAAAAAGAAACATTGGAGAAGATTCTTTCTTCACACCACAATAAACCAGGTTTTCTATGGTTGCACAATGAGAAGATCGAACTGCAGAGATGTCTCATACTTTAGGTTAAATGCAGTCATGGAACAAGATCAAACAAAGCTCTGGTTATTGGCCTCTCAGTTAAAACCATCACTGGAACTCAAATTGAAGCTCCTAACTGCAACACTGTGATATCTATGTAGAGATAGGAAGATTGTCAGAAATGAAGAAGGAAGTCGACACAAGGAAAATCCACAAATATAAGCAACCATATGGAGCCTATTGACCCAAGCACACCTCTGCAGAGAAGAAGAAACATTGAACATAATAGACACAAAATGATGAATCCTGGGCAGCACCATCCGTATCATCAAAGTAAATGGGAGCATGGAAATCCCTCAATTTTCATAGCCCATCTTAAATACTTCACATATTCTTCCTATCCACATACAGCTCAATTTTGTTGAATTCTTCTTACATGGATCCAAAAGAAGGTGTAGCAATTCCTTCCTGAGCCTCTCTATTTACAGCGGAAATTAAAAAGAAAGAACGACGCCAACAGTCTTCACCCCCCCCCCCTGATCGGTAAAGGAGGAAAACTGCAATCTTGGTTCATGAATTGGACGGGAGAAATCCATTCGAAAGGGGAAGTTTTTTCCCAATTTTCTTCCTCAATCACCATCTTGAGATCCCACTGGCATTCGCGTCTTCCACAGCCCAGGCGTGCCCGCGCATCCTGGAAATCCGGCTGAAACCAGGAACCGACCGGCTCCTCCGGGGAGCAGGTCCAGAGGAGGAAGAAGAAGAACCACGGAGACGCCCAAAGAACGCGAAGAAGTTGCGAACGGCACGCCCAATCCCGCCACTCTCCCTGGAACGGCCACCTCTTGATGCCCATGATATCCGCCTGGGGGCACCGCCATTGTTGAAGCCGCCGTCCATCTCCGTGTAAACCACAGGGAGTTCTCTTTCCCCGGCACTTCTCCCACCAGAGAACCTCCCGACGGCGAAGCCGCCACCAGGAAGCCTCCATATCGTGAGTCCCACCGTGTCGTCTTCGCTTCCTCCCGCCTCACCCTGTTCCTCGCCGTCCGGCTCCTGCGCGCCCCTCCGACTCCGCACGTCCGTGGGCATCTCGTGCCGGCACACGGGACAGGAGTTCCTGAGAGAGAGCCACGGCAAGATGCAGTCTTGGTGGTAGATGTGCTTGCAGGGCATCTCGCGTGCTTCCGTCCCCAGCTCGAAGGGGTCCTTGCAGATGGCGCAGTGGGTCTCCAGACCGACATGGGCATCAGCAATCTCGATGGTGGGCATCGAGTCCACGGCCGCCTTGGTCGCAGGCGGGTTCTCGCACCCCCGCCCTCCGACGCCATTTATCTCGATCTGCGCGAGCTGTTCGAGCAAGCGGTCGAAGCCAGAACCCATCAAGAAGTCAGACATGCTTGCCGGTAGAGGCCTCAGTCCCGAACCCACCCCGTCGTCGTAGTAGAGTTCGAAGGCCCCGTTGGGGCGATCCGCGTCCACAGCGCCGCCGCCAACACCGCTATCCGACGGGCCGCGAAGGACGATGATCGGGTTGAAGGGGGGACGATCCCCAGCGGCGGCGCGCCTGGAGCGGCGGAACCCCACATCGGGATGAAGGTTCGACCGGGGGCCAGCGCCTCCGGCGACGGGGTTGAGCATGGCCATGGCGTTGCCCGGGAAGCGGCGTCGCCTGAGCTCCTCGCGGCCGGGGGGCGTCTCCACCTGCTCCACGAAGCCGGTCTCGCAGTCGGGGCACACGATAGCGTCCAGCGCCCACACCCTGATGAAGCGGCTGCACCGGTAGCACCAGTAGGACGTCGAGGCGTCGGCGACAGCGGCCGCCTCGGCCGTCGACACCCCTTCAGCAGAAGACATAGGATTGCAGAAGCCCCGGTGTCGAAATCTCCCCTAGGCAACCTCTCCCGGAAATAAAATCCCCCCAAGATTACCCACAAGGCACGCCAAGATCAACAAGAACGGACCCAAGGCATCAAAAAATCAGACAACACAACCTGTATAAGGAACGGAACACAGCCAAGAACGCCTAAAAAAAGGCAAAAGAACCCTCCTTTTACCCTTCGGAGACAAAATCTTAGCTGCCCAGAGGAAGAAAACCCTAAAAATTGGCTCGGGGAATACGGAAAAGAATTGGCAGAACAGATCAGAACGAGAAGAGGGGGAGACTGGGGAGGAGGGTTCAGAAGTGGGGGACCGGGTCAGAACAGGGGTAACACCGGTTGTTGCAGAGGCCACCCACCGGCGATGGCCAGAGAGGGAGTGGGAGGAGGAGGAAGGGGGAGGCCGGTGGGGGCAGTGAGGGTAAAAAGGTGGGAAATTGGGGGAAGCGTGAAAGGGGGCGGGGTCGTTTAAAGCCCCCATCGACGTGACGAGGAAGCTTCCATGGCGGAACCGCGTTGCACACTCTCTCTCTCCTCCCCTCTGGAGCTCACCTCCTTCTCTCTCTACACAAACACATCCACTCTCTTCCTCCCTCTCTCCTTCTAGCGTGCTATGGACGCCTAATCGTGTACGCGTGCGGAAGCACTTTAGATGGACGAGGGAGAGACGGTTCGGCACGTGGCAATCCAGAAGGCCGTCGGAGGTGGGACGAGGTGGAAGGGACTTGCCGTTGACACCGTCCGAAAACCGGTGGGATGTCGCACGTGCGCTGCGGGTGCGAGAGTGGCAGGGGCACACCAATCATGTGACGGGGGAGACCACGCGGCACGCGGTGGGTGGACTCACCTGGATGGGCAGGATTTGCAGCCCGTTCTAATTGGCCGTCCCTTTCGCGTCCGCAAGCGTATAAGGTGGATATCGCATCACGTTGAAATGAATAGGGTAAATTAATTTTTTTTTTAATACTGTAATAGAGATTTTTTTATTATAACAGAATTTAATATATATTATAATAAAAGATAATATTTATTATAATAAATTACAATTCTATTAAGAATTTAAAAATAAATCAAATATCTAATAGAACTCCTAATTAATTTATCTTATTAATATTATAAGAACTCACCTCGCCTGTGTTTATAAATTATAAACAGACAAAAGACATGGGGGTCGTAAGTGTTTCTTTATTAGAGTTATAAACAAACTAATACACATAACAAATAATTCGAGTTGGGTTCAAATGTTATTCAAATTTAACTTATTTAATAAAATAAATAAGTTAAATTTAAATACAATTTTAAATTCATTTCATAAATAAATCAAATATGAGTAAAAATCTACTCTGTTGGTTTAGGCTCACAAATAAATTTATTAATTTTTTTAATTATATACATTACAAAATATATTTTTAAATAATTAAATCAAATAACTTATCAAAACTCTTAAAATATGAGCTTGAAATAAATTAATTTAGATCTTTTGAATAATTAGTTTTTACTTGTACATTATATTAAACTTAAATACATATATGTATATATGCAAACTTGCAAATTTAATTAGACTTGTTAAATATTCAAACTCGAGAGTAATTAAATGAACTAAATTTGAATGATAATTTTCATTACTCGATAAAATTTTAATTTGATTAAAAATTAAAAAACAAAACTTGAATAGTATAATACTCGACTCCTCGGCTCGACTCATTTGCACCTTATTCTCCATCTTGGATATGCTCCAAAAAAATGCGTACTCTCTCAAGTTCTCCTCTTACGTGCTCAAATATTCTCAATAATAATATAAAAAATTAAAATTATGAAACAAATTTGGTTCCCAAGTGTAATATGAGACAATTCAATCAACGTTACTTTTAATATTTTTATAGCAAAATTGACATTAATTTGATATTGAACAACGAAGTTTACCCAACAGTACTGTTAGATCCAAATATTCATGCTTGTCATTATCACGAACGCTTTAAAGATGCAAACCCTTCGATCCTCACAAAATTGACTCTCCAATTATACATATTACACACTTGGACCTAATAATTTAAGATGAGAAAAATAAATTGAAACCTGATTGGGTGCACCCCTTTTTGGACAGACATGAGATTTTTTTTTGTAACGAAAAAATTTCGTCCCGTGTGATTTTGTGGGTTCAGAGATTGGTGTTTATGAACTCTAAATCAGAATTTGATAACTCCTACTTTCCGTGTACTCATATTGTCTTTACTTTACTTGACCGAAAAAATTTCGGATCTACACACTTCGAAAATTGTATGTAAATCAGATAAACCCCCCTAAAAATCGAACTCGAGATCTTTTACTTTTAAACAAAAATTTTAACCGATCGACCCAACCAGGGTCCTCAAGAGACATGAGACCTAATAACGACTTTGGTAAGCTTTTATTTTCGGATATCCAGAGATAAAAGAGTAGTTAGCACTTACCCAAGTTTGAGAGGACAAATAAATTAACCTTGGATAACTTTTGGTTATCCGTGGATAAAAGTGGATAGCATAAATCCACCCATATAAAATGCTGAAAGAGAAATACTATTCATCCAGATGTCCCCATGAATGTCAATGGACACGAAGTCACCCGGGCGTCCGAGTAAATCAAATACTCGGTGCCCCGGTATTTAACATTGCTCATGATGAAAATTAGATATCCATGTATACCAAATAAATCGATGGGTGAAAGGAGTTATTTAAAACTATCCATAGATAATTTATATCCAATGGATAATTATCTCCGCACCATGAAAGAAGCCCCAAGGTTTTCTTTTAATTAGGTGACAAGGCAACCCTCAGCAGTGGAGCTGCTGCTAGTGACATGAGGTGTTTAACGATGGGTCGGTGATGTAGTTGACACCAAGTTTTGGCGTATCCGATTCGGACTGGATCGGGATTCGATCCGCTTAGATTCGGCCAGAACTTGGTCCTGTTCAGACAGGGTTCATTGGACTCAAGATCTTGTTCAGGCAGGGTTATCAGGATCTCCTTATTTACCTGAATATCATTTAAGTAAATGTTATAATTTTGTTTTTATTTACTTAAGATATTACCTGTAAATAAGGAAGTACCCCCCATTTGAATCTAATAAAAATATCAAAAAAATTATATCTCTTACCAATAAAAAGTGAACTCTCCCATCGAAGAACAAAATCGCGATTTTGATGATTTTAGCGAAATGTTCACTTTTTAATCTCTCATAATTTGGTATATCTAAAAATTTGATAATTCAAATAAACCATATGGAACATTAAAAATCTAAAATTCGATAAAAAAGTCAAACGTGCATGTGACTTCTCCAAGAGAGCCGCTCTCCTACTGACAGCACTTAGTCTGCTCGAGACATCTCAGGATTTGGTCAAACTTAAGTTATCATCACCTAAACTCATGAGAATTTTCACTTTCTAATTGAAAAGAAACTAGAAAGTGACAATTCTTATGAGTTTGAATGATGATAACTTAAGTTTGATCAAATCTTGAGATATCTCGAGCAGACTAAGTGATGTCAGTAGGAGAGCGGCTTCCTTGGAGAAGTCACATGCACGTTTGACTTTTTTTACCGGACTTTAGATTTTTAGTGTTCCATATGGTTTATTTGAATTATCAAATTTTTAGATAGACCAAATTATGAGAGATTAAAAAGTTAGCATTTCGCTAAAATCACCAAAATCACGATTTTGTTCTTCGATAGGAGAGTTGACTTTTTATTGGTAAGAGATATGATTTTTTGATATTTTTATTGGATTCAAATGGGGGGTACTTCTTTATTTACATGTAATATCTTAAGTAAATGAAACAACAAATTATAACATTTACTTAAATGATATTCAGTAAATAAGGGGATCCTGACAACCCTGTCTGAACAGGATCCTGAGTCCAAAGAACCCTGCCTGAACAGAACTAGGCGAATCGGACCGAATCAAGCGAATCACGAATCGAATTTCCCCTGATCCGCACCGATTCGCCCGAATCGGCCCGATCCGATCTGACACGCCAAACCATGGTTGACACAACTAATAACAATCCTTTTTTTTTAATCAAAGGCCAAAGATGGCCGTTTTATTTTATTAATAAAGGGGGTACTCCATCCTCTAATTATAACTTCTAGTGACAAGTGTGATGTAATTTTTTCCTTACATCTATAGTTACGTACAACAGTCAAACTCTTTACACTACTCGTTTGATCTTTAATTATTAGGTTATCTTATAGGTACTTGCAATTTTATAAGGGGGAAGATATATATGGCGTCAAATTGTATCATGGTTCCATCATCATAGCCTCATCTGTTTTTAATTTTTTAAAAATTGGTATGACCAAATTAAGATTGTAGACTTTTTTTTGACAAATAAGTGGATACGATAACATAGGTAGAGTTATTGCTATTTCAATTTTTAAACTCCGAGTTTCCTTTATAATATATAGGGGAACCTCTTATTATATTTGAGACAAGTCATCCACTATTGTCACAATCACAAATTTAATAGAACTTACAATTATTAATATGTTATAGGTCCCATCTAATTGTGTCTAGACGAAGAGCAAAAGACTCACTCTAAACAGGCCACTAATGGTTCCTTCTAACAGTGCATACCGTCGAGATAAGTGGAAAAAGATGAAGGGATAAAGAGATGCCCATTCAGAGAAGGATCACTGCGACACGTTCGATTGTCTCCTTGTTGGCCCATCATAATCCGTGGTTTCTTGCACACGGCACGTTCAATTGGCATTATATAACCTCGAGGCAAAGAATTGGATACTCCCAACTTCGTACGAACTTTTTTTTTTGGGGGTTCTTCTTCTTATTCTTCTTTTTATTCAAATTATATATATAGTTATTCACTATCGATCAGATATGATATGTTCTTCATCTAGTTATTAAATTACTAATTCAAAATAGAATTATGAGGTTGTTAAGAGTAGGCGAGAGAGAGAAGGGTGGAGGGTGCATGGTAAAGGAGAGGAGATGGGCGTTTGTCAGGGCGTTTCAACTTTCAAGGGAGAGGAAAGAGTTTTGTTTATGTATATATGGTAGCATTCCATGTGTGGTGGCCAAATCTGACCACCTAGTCCCATGATGGCTCATTACGGCCCTCGCGTGTCCTATCAGCAAACGTGGCTCCATCTCAACGGGCCACGTCCTTTTCAAGATGATTTTAAGATTCCAAGGTATCGCCCCCTTTGATCGGACACTGTCAAGCCTCGCGGTGGTATATCCCCGAGCAGGTCATCTGCCCTGCCTCACCGAACAACTGCGAAGGGGTTCCGAACAGGAACAGTAGCCCTGCTGCGCGGAACAACCCGGATATCACCAAACAGCATGTTCGAGCCCCCATGTGGGTCACCTGCTCGGAAAGTGTTCCAAAGGGTGCCGAGCAGGTCTCTAGCTCACGGCGCGGTTGTAACCGCCAGGCCACGTACTCCACCATCAAGAGGCATGAAATGCTGGCAGCCAACGGGCACCTCAGCGCATAACTCCTCTCGTTATGCGCGTCCATCAATGCGTCTTTTCAGCCACGATTACCAACGTTACGCACGTTGGCCTTGACACCTACACCTATAAAAGCACAGGTACAGTACCATGCGGCGGTACGTTCTCTTCCCCACGCGAACACACTCTCATACTCCGAAACCCTGCCTTGCAAGCTCTCCACTGACTTAGGCATCAGAGGGTTGCCTCGGTCTTCACCGGGCCTGATCCTCTTCTGGTCTTGCAGGTTCTCGTCTCACCGGCGATCGTCTTCCCTCTCTCCTAGTGGAAGCCCGTTTGTTCGGCCCAAACAGGATTAAACCACCACATTTGGCGCCGTCTGTGGGAACCGACGCAGCCTGGCTCGAGGACGATCTCATACCAGAAGGTAGGAAGCAGGCGACGAGGTCCCGTCAGTCGCGAGGGGACTCTCGCCGCCGATCCCCCCTGGTGACGTCGCTATCGCCCCCGCGGCGCTAATCACGACGCCCCAGCACCAACGACTGCCGCACCCGCAACTGCACTCGAAGTAGCAGAGCTTGGGGGCAGATGCAGAAGTTGAGGACGTCTGCCTCGCCCTGCAGGCTCAGTTGGCGAGAGCAGCGGCCCCGGCGGTTTCATGTCGCGCGAGCGACAGGCGGAATCGTTGCATCGCCGCTCTCGCACCCTCGGCGCCTCAGGAGCAGCAGGCGGATTCTCCGCGCCGCTCTCACCGAGCTCCGTCGGAAGAGCGGGCACCAGAGCGTCGCGGGCGTTCGCCCCGCCGCTCTGTCGCCTCCCCCCGTCCGCCACGATCAGCGTGGGAGGCAACTCCCACGCGTCTGTCGGACGAGGGGGCCCCGCCAATTCCGAGCAGGAGCTCGCCAGGCGCTTAAGGCGCGTGGTCGACCTCGAGCGCGCCATGGACGCGATGGTCCAACGTGCGGAGGGGAAAGCTCCAGCGGAGGATGACTTGGACTTCCGGGTCTCCATTCAGCAGGGAGATCCTGGAGGCTCTGGTCCTCCAAGCTCCCCTGCCCACCATCGCGCCCTACGACGGCACCAACGACCCGGCCGATCACATCCACGGCTTCGAGTCGCACATGGTGTTCCACGGAGCATCAGATGAGGCCAAGTGCAGGGCTTCCCTGCAACTCTCAAGGAAACCGCAGGGCCTGTTTGAAAACCCTCCCTGCGGGCCTCCACACCTCCTTCCGCCAACTGAAGAGTCCTATAGGGACAATTCCTTGGTGGGAGGTCGCAGCCGCGAACGGCGACTTCTCTCCTGGCCGTACGCCAGAAGAAAGGTGAGGCACTCTGGGACTTCGTCAAGAGGTTCCGAACAGAGGCGCTTCGCATCTCGTGCCTGGACGTCCCTCTGGCAACAATGCCCTCATCTAGGGCACTCGTGACGGCTTCTTGCAGAGGACCCTCGGCGTCAGCAGCCCGCTACCCTCGCCGAACTACTCTCCATCGCACAGCGCCACGCGCTTGCGAGGAGAGCCTGGCGGCGAGTAGGGCCGAACAGGGGGAGCAGTCGGATAAGAAGCTGCCTTCCGAAAC
>CM024757.1:4453429-4584978 GCA_014218235.1 Colocasia esculenta
TGCTTGTCTTTTTACGTGGAGCGGCAGCTGGACCCTTCGTCCGTGGCTGCGAGACTGAGAGGTGGACCTGTGTTAGTTGTCCGAGTCAGTTTCTGGTGTCGCGAACCAGTTTACGTGGCTCGTGTTGGCTGTCTCTACTTTGGCTTGTACACCTGTTTGGGTTTGCCGTTTAGTTACTACAGTTGTTTCTCGTAGTCGGCAGACAGTGAGTAGTTTTACAGCTTTACTTACCTGCTTAGCTGTTTTATATGTTGTTGGTACTGTTTACTGTTTTGTACTTGTGGTTTGTGGTTTGTTCGGCTTTGGGGGAGTTCCCTACTGAGCCAGTGACTAGAGAGGCTCACCCCTACCCCCACAGGTGAGGGCGAGGAGGACGTTTCCGTCCGACGTCCAGTTCTGGGCCGCGTCGTAGCGGAGCAGGGTCAGTACCTCAGCGGAGTAGTACTTCAGCAGTGTAGCCTTGTAGTTTTGTAGTTTTATAGTTGTTTACTTTCTTTGTTGTACCTCGGGGTATGCCCCAGGCTTTTGTACACCTTTACAGTTTTAATGGAATATGCTATGTAAATTGTGAAAAATTATATATGAAATGTGGTGTGTTCCTTTATGTTTACACGGACTGTGGTTTGGTTTCCTTGCGAGGCTTCGGCCCGTTCGCGGGAGGCGGACTCGGATCAAGTGCGTTATCGGTTAACGGGCTTGGCCGAGGCGTTCCGCCACAACATCAATTTCAACATATTCAAATTGGGATTGCCTGATGTTTCTAAAGGCCAATGGGACAATCTTCTAAGAGGTCAAAGAGAAAATCATTCCCTCCATGACTGTGCCTTACCCTCTGGACTACATCCATCCTTTATAGGAGCAGTTTCCTTCAGAAGGGATTTTGCTGAAGTAGTATTCAACAGATTCATCCGTATTACCACTAGGTTCAAAATTAATATAAGCTCAAATTGTCTTTCCAAAGATTTGTGTTCCTCCAAATCTCCAAGAACCCCCATCATCTGTTGGATTTCCAATTATGTTTTGCTGAATCTGAAAGACTCAATGAAGTTCAGTGGGCAGTTGCCTATCCCTCTTACCACTAGACTGTGAAAAGATGAAGCTCTCTCTCTATGAATTCCAGTCCAAGAGTCTTAAGGACTGAGGAAGAACATTGGTCATAAATGGGCTCAAAGGTACTTAGTGTATTATCAAGCCAAAGATGCAGCTGTGGACCGAGGCCTGCACTGGAACATCACTGTCCATGAATTTCTTCTTCTTACAGCCTCTAAGAAGTTTTTTCCCTTAGGTTCGTCTGAGCAGAGACAAATTCCACTCCAAGATAGGCTAGTTCCATAGGCGCCACATCAAATCTCATAAGAAACTGTCTACTACTAATCCCTCCTACAATATTGACCGCTCCTTGTTTGAAAATTTCTTTTGTGAAAATGAGACAAAGCTTTAGGACCTTCTCAAACCATATTTTGCTCAAATTCCCAGATCTTTGTACTTGCCTAGCTCCTTGTCTAGGTCTTGATCAACTTTTGTTATATTTTGAGAACTATGTAGTTTATAAACAATTTCTATTACTCTATTTTACATCTTGTGTTTAATGCTTGCAGTTTTTGAATGCAACATTGTGTGTTCAATATCTTGTGATGATTTCCTTTATGTTAATGCCACAAAGGGGGATAGACGGCCGCATATTCACACTTTACTTATGTTTTTTACAGTCAAATTAAAGATTTTTGTCATTAACAAAAATGGAGAGAATTGTTGAGCAACTACCCCTAAGGAATTTAAGAATTTTCTTAAATTAACATATCTATTGTTTTTGCTAAGACAAAAAATAAACTTTCTACAAAGCAAATATAGTAATTACATATCACAAAAATCATACAGATACATTTCAGATCTATACCTCCATCTCAGAAATTTTTCTAAGTCCACAGACTCTCTATGTCCTACTAAATTCGATTGTTCGCTTCGACTGTCAAATCCGACTCCGTCAGAATCGAAGTCAAACAACCTTGAAATTTTTCTAAGTTCACAACTTTATACCTAATTCGACTGATGACTCCGACTGTTACAGTCGAATGCCTTACAAAATCCAACTCTTGATTGTACTGTCATCTTCGACTACCACAGTCGAAAGCTTCAAAGATTAATCTCATAATTCGACTACTGAAGTCGAATTGCCTTGTCTTCTCAGAAGTCAAATACATTGTTTTTTCTTGTTAGAGTCGAATTGCCTTGTTTTCTTAAAAATCGAATTACCTTATTGCTTCTTTACTGAAGTCGAATCACTCCATTTCTTCAGTCGAATTGCATGTTCTTTTGGATTCGACTACACTGATTAACTCTGTAAAAAACTCTTCTGATCCTTTTTAGGCTTAACATCTAATGCAAGTTTATCTCCAAATTTTTCATACATCTTTTAATAAACTTTCAATATCTTATTGGTACATCAACCTGTCATTATTTTATTATTATTTCTCTGACAGGACAGGACATGTTGTACTTAAAATATTCATCTAAATCCTATGCAAATTATTTCTGAAATATTCTGAACTAAGCCTCATGGTCTTCATGTCTTTGATCTGGATTTTGGTGGATTCATTAGACACTATGCATTTATGAATTCTCAGGAGCATGGCATCTGACAAGACTCACCTACCACTGACAGACCCATGCTTTACCTTTTTAGCCTAACTGTTGTCTACTTTTTCTTCTGCATCCGAGGTTTCCATACCTTCCTATGTACTTGTCTAATCCACCTACCTCAAAGGTATGGAGATACTCTTCTCTTTTGTCTTGTCCCTGTACAGGCATTTATTGAAGCATGTTTTCAGCATGTCTCCCTCACAGTTCACTCCAAAAGGAAGAGAGCTTATCTTCTAGCTGTGAAAACACTGCACCTCCTTCTGAAAATCTTGGAAAGAAGCAAAACTAAAAGACTTATGGGTAACAAACACTTCAAGACCGAAAGGATCCTAGAGATCTCTTCAAAGGAACATATTGCAAACGGCCACAAGCTCCAATGGCTATTTTCTAAACGGCTATTTTTTCTGAAGTTTATAAAAAGGAGCTCAAGTTTGAAGGAGGAGGATAGAGATAACAACACTAGAAGCACATACAAGCCTTTACACCTTCCTGTGAACTTCATTCGAATTCTTCCAAGTCCACACAAGCTTTCTGCAAGCAAAAGTCTGAGAGCTGCTCCTCTTAAGAAGCCATTCTCTGAAGCTCTCCTAGAAGAAGTCTTGTGTAATGGGGCAATTGTAATTGATTACTTTCTTAGTCCACTCTTGTTGCTCAGATAGGATTCATATCTCATTTCTGATCCTTTGAATCCTTCTGAAGTCTATGTTTGTTCTCAGTATTGAGGCAAACACACAAGCTCTCTCTTTTGTTTTCTTGTGTAATTCATGCAGAAGTCTATTTCTGCATGGCCCCTTCTGTGTAGGGAAGGCCTTTGTAAAAGGCAGTTGTTGTACCCCCTGTTTAGGGAAGACTTGCTTGGGAGCAAGTGGGTTTGTAATTCCTCACAAGGGTGAGAGAAGGCCAATTTATTGGCAGATAGTAGAAATCTCAAGTGGTTGGCTTGAGGACTGGATGTAGGACTTCCATGTGGGAAGGGTCGAACCAGGATAAATCCCTGTGCATTCATTATGTGATTGTTTCAATCACAAACACCACACTAAGCTCTAACAATTTATTTAGTGTTGTGCAATTTTAGAAGCAAAGTTTTAAAAGGGAAGAAATCCTATTCACCCCCCTCTAGGACATTCTTAGTGCCATTTCAATCCAACACTGGTCATAGATATGGGTGAACGAACATCACCGATATACTCACCCCCTCCGGTTTATTCCCACCCCTTCAGCGAAAGAACTGGGCATAACTTTCTGCCCGGGCATCGAAATTGCTTATGTGGCCATAATTCAGAATCGGCACTCTGAGATGGTCAACAGGGCGCTGGTTTTGCAGAATTCCGTTCGGGGGCCGAAATTCCACCGCGGAGTGTGTGTACTAGTACACCGATTGTCGTACACCTTGGGTAGGACGCGGATATTTGTTCGCCCAGCGATCGAAACCACTCGCGAGGCACCAATTCGAAATAGCACTTCGATCCGATCGGCACAAGGTCGCATTCGGAGATTTCCGATCCGACGCCCAAATTCCTCTCCCGGAGCGTGGTCGCGAGCTACCGATACGATTGCATACGGACATCCCTTCGCTCAATGGGCATAACTTTCCGCTCGGTTATCAAAATCGATTATAAGACCCCAATTCAGAATCGGCACTCAGAGGTGCTCATCGTCCCCCTTTTGTCTCAGCTAATCAGATGTCGTTTTGGGTCGAAAAACCTTCATTTTGCACTCCCAAATTGCAATTCCAATCGACAATCTCCCAGATTCCAAGATTTTCTGGCAGTAGCGCTACCCTCGATTACGCGAATCGCTGGCGGGGCCAACACACGGAGTCGGCCTATCACGGCGATCTGAAGTCGTGTTCAACTTGGCTAGAGACCTCCACCCGTGGTCATAGATATGGGTGCACGAACATCGCCAATATAGTCACCACCTCCGGTTTATTCCACCCCTTCGGCGAAAGAGCTGGGCATAACTTTCTGCCCGGGCATTGAAATTGCTTATGTGACCACAATTCGGAATCGGCACTCTGAGACGGTCGACAGGGCGTTGGTTTTGCAAAATTCCATTCCGGGGCCGAAATTCCACCGCGGAGCGTGTGTACTAGTACACCGATTGTCGTACACCTTGGGTAGGACGTGGATATTTGTTCGTCCGACGATCGAAACTGCCCGCGAGGCCCCAATTCGGAATCGACACTTCAATCCAGAATCGACACTTCAATCCGGTCGGCACAAGGTCGCATTCGGAGATTTCCGATCCGACGCCCAAATTCCTTTCCGGGAGCGTGGTCGTGGGCTGCCGATGCGATTGCATACGGACACCCCTTCGCTCAAATGGGTATAACTTTCGCTCGGTTATCAAAATCACTTATAAGACCCCAATTCGGAATTGACACTCCGAGGCGCCCGACGCCCCCTATTGCCTCAGTCGATAAGATGTCATTTCGGAGTCAAAAACCTTCGTTTCGCATTCCCAAATTATGATTCCAGCCTACGATCTCCCCGATTCCAAGGTTTTAGCACTAGCGTCTCCCTCGATTACGCGAATCGCTGGAGGGGCCAACACACGGAGTCGGCCTATCACGGCATCAGAAGTCATGTTCAACTCGGCTAGAGATCTCCCCCTGGTCATAGATATGGTGCACGAAGATCGCCGATATAGTCACCCTCTTCGTTTATTCCCCCCCTTCAGCGAAAGAAGTGAGCATACTTTCTGTCGGGCATCGGAATCGCTTGTGTGACCACAATTCGGAATTGGCACTCTGAGATGGTCGACAGGGTGCTGGTTTCGTGGAATTCCATTTTGGGGCCAAAATTCTGTCGTGGAGCGTGTGTACTAGTACACCGATTGTCGTCACCTTGGGTAGGACGCAGATATTTGTTCGCCCCGCGATAAAAACCGCCAGCGAGGCCCCAATTCAGAATCGGCACTTCGACTCGGTCCACACAAGGTCGCATACGAATTTTTGTTTTGGCGCCCAAATTTCTCTCGGGAGCGTGGTCACGGGCTACTGATGTGATCGCATACGGACACCCCTTCGCTCAAACGGGCAAACTTTCAGCTCGGTTATCAGATTGCTTATAAGACCCCAATTCGGAATTGACACTCAGAGGCGCCAGTCGGCCCCTTATTGCCTCAGGCGATAAGACGTCATTTCAGGGTAAAAAAACCATCATTTTGCACTCCCAAATTGCGATTCCAACTGACAATCTCCCCATTCCAAGGTTTTCTTGCAGTAGCGCCTCCCTCGATTACGGGAATCGCTGGCGTGGCCAACACACGGAGTCGGCCTATCACGGCGATCGGAAATCGTGTTCAACTCGGCTCGAGATCTCCACCCCTGGTCCTAGATATGGGTGCACGAACATCGCCGATAAAGTCACCCCCCTGACCCCCTCTGGTTTATTCCCACCCCTTCAGCAAAAGAACTGGACATAACTTTCTGCCCGGGCATCGGAATCGCTTATGTGACCACAATTCGGAATCGGCACTCCGAGACAGTCGATAGGGCGCTGGTTTCGCAGAATTCCATATCGGGGCTAAAATTCAGCCGCGGAGCGTGTGTTCTAGTACACCGATTGTCATACACCTTGGGTAGGACGCAGATATTTGTTCGTCCGACGATCGAAACCGCCCGCGAGGCCCCAATTCGGAATCGGCACTTCGATCCGGTCGGCACAAGGTCACATTCGGAGATTTCCAGTCCGACACCCAAATTTCTCTCTGGGAGCGTGGTCACGGGCTGCTGATGCGATTGCATACAGACTCCCCTTCACTCAAACGGGCATAACTTTATGCTCGGTTATGAGAATCGCTTATAAGACCCCGATTCGAAATTGGCACTCAGAGGCACCTGTCGCCCCCCTATTGCGTTAGGCGATAAGATGTCGTTTCGGGGTCGAAAAAACTTCGTTTCACACTCCCAATTGTGATTCTAGCTGACGATCTTCCTGATTCCAAGGTTTTCTGCCAGTAACGCCTCCCTCGATTACGCGAATCGCTGGCGGGGCTAAAACACAGAGTCGACCTATCATGGCGATCTGAAGTCGTGTTCAACTCGGCTAGAGATCTCCACCCCTGGTCATAGATATCGGTGCACGAAGATCACCGACATAGTCACCCCCTCCGGTTTATTCCCACCCCTTCAGCGAAAGAACTAGGCATAACTTTCTGTTCGGGCATTGGAATCGCTTATGTGACCACAATTCGGAATCGGCACTCCAAGATGGTCGACAGGATGCTGGTTTTGTGGAATTCCGTTATGAGGCCGAAATTCCGCGATGGTGCTTGTGTACTAGTACACCGATTGTCATACACCTTGGTAGGATGCGGATATTTGTTCGTCCGACGATCGAAACCGCCCACGAGGCCCCAATTCGGAATCGGCACTTCGATCCGGTCGGCACAAGGTCGCATTCGGAGATTTCCGGTTCGACGACCAAATTCCTATCTGGGAGGGTGGTCGTGGGCTGCCGATGCGATTGCATACAGACACCCCTTCGCTCAAATGGGCATAACTTTCCGCTCGGTTATCAGAATCGCTTATAAGACCCCGATTCAGAATCGGCACTTAGAGCGCCCGTTGCCCCCCTATTGCCTCAGGCCTATCATGGCGATCGGAAGTCGTGTTCAATTCGGCTAGAGATCTCCACCCCTGGTCATAGATATCGGTGCACGAAGATCACGATATAGTCACCCTCTCCGATTATTCCCACCCCTTCAACGAAAGAACTGGGCATAACTTTCTGTCCGGGCATCGGAATCGCTTATGTGACCACAATTCGGAATCGGCACTCCGAGACGGTCAACAGGGCACTGGTTTCATGGAACTCCGTTCCGAGGCCGAAATTCCACCGCGGAGCATGTGTACTAGTACACCGATTGTCGTACACCTTGGGTAGGACACAGATGTTTGTTCGCCCAGCGATCAAAACCTCCCGCGAGGCCCCAATTCGGAATCGGCACTTCGTTCTGGTCAGCTCAAGGTTGCATTCGGAGATTTCCGGTCCGACGTCCAAATTCCTCTCTGGGAGCATGGTCGCGGGCTACCGATGCGATCGCATACGGACACCCCTTCGCTCAAATGGGCATAACTTTCCGCTCGGTTATCAGAATTGCTTATAAGACCCCAATTTAGAATCGGCACTCAGAGGCGCCCGTCACCCCCTATGGCCTTAGCTGTTCGGGGTCGAAAAACCTTCGCTTTGCACTCCAAAATTGTGATTGCATCCAATGATCTCCCCGATTCTAAGGTTTTCTTGCAGTAGCGCCTCCTCAATTACGCGAATCACTGGCGGGGCCAACACACGAAGTTGGCCTATCACGGCGATCGGAAGTCGTGTTCAACTCGGCTAGAGATCTCCACCCCTGGTCATAGATATGGGTGCACGAAGATTGCCGATATAGTCACCCTCTCCAGTTTATTCCCACCCCTTCAGCGAAAAAACTGGGCATAACTTTCTGTCCGGGCATTGGAATCGCTTATGTGACCATAATTCGGAATCGGCTCTCCGAGACGGCCGACCGCAGATATTTGTTCGTCTTGCGATCGAAACCGCCCGCAAGGCCCCAATTCGGAATCGGCACATCGATCCGGTCAGCACAAGGTTGCATTCAGAGATTTCCGGTCCGGCACCCGAATTCCTCTCTGGGAGCGGTCGCGGGCTGTCGATGCAATCGCATACCGACACCCGTTCGCTCAAATGGGCATAACATTCTGCTCGGTTATCAAAATCGCTTATAACCCTAATTGGAATCGACACTCAGAGGCGCCCGTCGCCCCCTATGCCTCAGGCGATAAGACGTCGTTTCGGGGTCGAAAAACCTTTGTTTCGCACTAAAAAATTGCGATTTCATCATCCGACGATCTCCCCGATTCCAAGGTTTTCTAGCAGTAGCTCTCCCTTGATTACGCGAATTGCTGGCTGGGCCAACACACAGAGTTGACCTATCACGGCGATCGGAAGTCGTGTTCAACTCGGCTAGAGATCGCCTCCCTGTCATAGATATAGGTGCACGAACATCACCGATATAGTCACTCCTCGGTTTATTCCACCCCTTCAGCGAAAGAACTGGGCATACTTTCTGTTCAGATATCAGAATTGCTTATGTGACCACAATTCAGAATCGACATTCTGAGACGGTCGACATGGTGCTGGTTTTGCGGAATTCCGTTTCGGGGCCGAAATTCTGCCGCAGAGCATGTGTACTAGTACACAGATTGTCGTGCACCTTGGGTAGGACGCAAATATTTGTTCTCCCGGCGATCAAACCGCCCGTGAGCCCTCAATTCGGAATCGGCACTTCGATCCGGTCGGCACAAAGTCACATTCGGAGATTTCCTGTCCGGCGCCCAAATTCCTCTCCAGGAGCATGGTCGCGGGTTGCCGATGCGATCGCATACGAACACCCATTTGCTCAAATAGGTATAACTTTCCGCTCGATTATCAGAATCGCTTATAAGACCCCAATTTGGAATCAACACTCTGAGACGCCCGTCGCCCCTGTATTGCCTCAGGTGATAAGACATCGTTTCGGGGTCGAAAAGCATTCGTTTCGCACTCCCAAATTGCGATTCCAGCCGACGATCTCCCTGATTCGAAGGTTTTCTGGCAGTAGCACTCCCTCGATTACGTGAATCACTGGCGGGGCTAACACACAGAGTCGGCCTATCACGACGATCGGAAGTCGTGTTCAACTCGGGTCGAGATCTACATCCCTGGTCGTAGATATAGGTGCACGAACATCACCGATATAGTCACCCCTCCGGTTTATTCTCACCCCTTCAGCGAAAGAACAGGGCATAACTTTATGCCCGAGCATCGGAATCACTTATGTGACCACAATTTGGAATCGACACTCTGAGACGGTCGACAGAGCACTGGTTTTGCGGAATTCCGTTCCGGGGCCAAAGTTTCGCCGCAGAGCGTGTGTACTAGTACACCGATTGTCGTACACCTTGGGTAAGACACGGATATTTGTTCTCCCGGCGATCGAAACCGCCCGCGAGGCCCCAATTCAGAATCGGCACTTCGATCCGGTCGGCACAAGGTCGCATTCAGAGATTTCCTGTCCGGTGCCCAAATTCCTCTCTGGGAGCGTGGTCGCGGGCTGCCGATGCGATCGCATACGGACACCCCTTCGCTCAAACAGATATAATTTTTCACTCGATTATCAGAATCGCTTATAAGACCCCAATTTGGAATCGACACTTCGAGGCGCCCATCTCCCCTATATTGCCTCAGGCGATAAGACGTTGTTTCGGGGTCGAAAAACCTTCGTTTCACACTCCCAAATTGCGATTCCAGCCGACGATCTCCCCGATTCGAAGGTTTTCTGGCAGTAGCGCCTCCCTCGATTACGCGAATCGCTGGTGGGGCTAACACACAGAGTCGGCCTATCACGGCGATCGGAAGTCGTGTTCAACTCGGGTCGAGATCTCCACCCCTGGTCATAGATATAGGTGCACGAACATCGCCGATATAGTCACCCCTCTAGTTTATTCCCACCCCTTCAACGAAAGAACTGGGCATAACTTTCTGTCCGGGCATCAGAAATGCTTATGTGACCACAATTTGGAATCGGCACTCTGAGACGGTCGACAGGGCACTGGTTTCGCAGAATTCCGTTCCGGGGCCAAAATTTCATCGCGGAGCGTGTGTACTAGTACACCGATTGTCGTACACCTTGGGTAGGACGTGGATATTTGTTCTCCCGACGATCGAAACCACCCGTGAGGCCCCAATTTGGAATCGGCACTTCGATCCGGTCAGCACAAGGTCGCATTTAGAGATTTCCGGTCCTGTACCGAAATTCCTCTCCAGGAGCGTGGTCGCGGGCTGTGGATGTGATCGCATACGGACACCCTTCGCTCAAATAGGCATAACTTTCCGCTCGGTTATCAGAATCGCTTATAAGACCCCAATTCGGAATCGACACTCCGAGGCGCCTGTTGCCTTGTATTGCCTCAAGTGATAGATGTAGTTTCGAGGTCGAAATACCTTCATTTCGCACTCTAAAATTATGATTCCAGCCGACGATCTTTTCGATTCCAAGGTTTTCTGGTAGTAGCACCTCCCTCGATTACGCGAATCACTGGCGAGGTCAACACACGCAGTTGGCCTATCACGGCGATCAGATGTCGTGTTCAAATCCGCTTGAGATCTCCACTCCTAGTCGTAGATATAGGTGCACGAACATCACCGATATAGTCACCCCTCCGGTTTATTCCCACCCCTTCAGCGAAAGAACTAGCATTACTTTCTGCCCGGGCATCGGAATCGCTTATGTGACCACAATTTAGAATCAGCACTCTGAGGCGGTCGACAGGGCACTGGTTTCGCAGAATTCTGTTTCGGGGCCAAAATTCTGCCGCGGAGCGTGTGTACTAGTACACCGATTGTCGTACACCTTGGTGTAATCACGGGATTGTGCTCCCTTTTCTTGATGAAAATATGAATATGGGGAATTGGAAATTTACCGTGATTGCCACCAATGCAGTCGCCTCTGGATGTTCAGATGGAGGGCTGACTACGTTGGAAAGAAAAAAAGTAAAAAGGAGGCGTACCTAGTAATGCGACACAGAGGTCGTCGCTATGCTTTGGTCTGAACGCGACGTAGACGGCGGCGCCTTCTTTATCGCGACAGGGGGCTTGGTCGCCTTCCTCTTTAATGGATGGAAACGTAGGTTCTTTGTCTTCTCGCTCCTCATCTGGCCGAGGGGCAAGAGCCTCACCTTGCTCTGACCTTCAAACACCTGCCAAAGTGATTTAAACAAGATAAACACCCATTAGAATTTGTGCCTAGATGATCTATTCAATGAAAAGTATGAAAACATGAACTATAATGGAGGAAACTCACGAGATTGGGGCTTTTAACCCCTGTGGGTGTTAAGTTTGGGTGTGTGTGTCGTGATCTAATGTTAATCTATGAAGAAAACAATACTATGCATGCAAGAATTGAATGAAATAAAGAGAAGAAGGGGAGAGGAATTGTGTAGCCGATGGGAAAACGCCCTGGGGCCTCTTATGAGGCGTCTGGAGGAGAAGCTCTCTTCGTGGAAGATGAAGCTCTCTGGAGGAAGAAGAAGCAGACTCCGGCCTTGCCCAAAAAGATGCAGAGACGAGGTACTTATGGGTGATTATTCCCAACTCGGGTCTGAGAGGAATAATGGGAAGGAGTCCAACTTTGGTTAAGTATGGCTGCGTATGGGCAATTGGAACTTGGAAAGGGACATGTTAGGAAGGTCTCCTCCAAATTTGAAAGGATTTGGACGTGATTTAGACGTCCAAATAAAGCAATTACTATCTTTGGCATGTGTCCAAGTTGGCTTCGGAAAGGGTTTCCTGTTTAAGGTCCTGAACGCGACAGCCTTCTGGTCGCCTTCCTGAATGCGACGCCTCGATACGTCGCCTTCCTTATATGGAAGGTGACTTCAAGTCATTTTACGATTTTTCAAGGATTAAAATGTGGATTTATGATCGCGACATAGGGTCTGTCGTTTTCAGGAACGCGACATAGGGCCTGTCGCCTTCAGGACTTTTCTGCATTTTGGCCATGCAATGTGTCCAATCTCCATGCGTAGTCTTCGGATTGAAACATCGGACTCCTGACTCAGAGAGCTAGAGAGAGATTTATTTGACCAGGAAGGGTCCTCCAGGGTGATGAACTAATGGAAATGATGTCATGATCACAGAAAACCAGCTTGACGATGATGAGCCAACGCGGGGCATCAATGATACGACAAGGGATTTTGCTCGACTTATGGGTCAGAAATGGGTGTCTACACTTGGGTAGGACGCAAATATTTGTTCTCCCGGCGATCGAAACTGCCTGTGAGGTCCCAATTCAGAATCGACACTTCGACTCGGTCGGCACAAGGTCGCATTCGAAGATTTCTGTCCGGTGCCCAAATTCCTATCTGGGAGCATGGTCGCGGGCTGTCGATGCGATCGCAAACGGACACCCCTTTGCTCAAATAGGCTTAACTTTCCACTTGGTTACCAGAATCGCTTATAAGACCACAATTCGAAATCGGCACTCCAAGACGCCCGTCGCTCCCTTATTGCCTCAGGCAATAAGATGTCGTTTCGGGGTCGAAAAACCTTCGTTTCACACTCTCAAATTACTATTCCAATCGACGGTCTCCCTGATTCCAAGGTTTTCTAGCAGTAGCACCTCCTTCGATTATGCGAATCGCTGGCGGGGCCCACACATGGAGTCGGCCTATCACGGCAATCAGAAGTCATATTCAACTCGGGACGAGATCTCCACCCCTGGTCGTAGATATGGGTGCACGAACATCGCCGATATAGTCACCCCCTCTAGTTTATTCCCACCCCTTCAGCGAAAGAACTGGGCATAACTTTCTGCCCGGGTATCCGAATGGCTTATGTGACCATAAATCGAAATCGGCATTCCAAGACGGTCGACAGGCCGCTGGTTTCACGGAATTCCGTTCTGGGGCCGAAATTCCACCGGGGAGCGTGAGTACTAGTACACTAATTGTCGTACACCTTGGGTAGGATGCAGATATTTGTTCACCCGGCGATCAGAACCACCCGCGAGGCCCCAATTTGGAATCGGCACTTCGATCCGGTCGGCACAAGGTCGCATTCGGAGATTTCCAGTCCGACGCCCAAATTCCCCTTCAGGAGCGTGGTCGCGGGCTGCCAATGCGATCGTATATAGACACCCCTTCGCTCAAACGGGCATAACTTTCCGCTCGATTATCAGAATCACTTATAAGCCCCAATTCAGAATCGGCACTCCGAGGCGCCCGTCGCCCCCCTATTGCCTCAGGCGATAAGACGTCATTTCTGGGTCAAAAAACCTTCGTTTCACACTCCCAAATTGCAATTCCAGCCGACGATCTCCCCGGTTCCAAGGTTTTCTGGCAGTAGCACCTCTCTCGATTACGCGAATCGCTAGCGGGGCTAACACACAGAGTCGGCCTATCACGGCGATCGGAAGTCCTGTTCAACTTGGGTCGAGATCTCCACCCCTGGTCGTAGATATAGGTGCACGAACATTGCCGATATAGTCACCCCTCTGGTTTATTCCCACTCCTTCAGCGAAAGAACTGGGCATAACTTTCTGCCCAGGCATCGGAATCGCTTATATGATCACAATTCGTAATCCACACTCTGAGATGATCGACAAGGCGCTGGTTTCGCAGAATTTCGTTCTGGGGCCGAAATTCCGCCACGGAGCATGTGTTACTAGTACACTGATTGTCGTAAACCTTGGGAAGGACGTGGATATTTGTTTTCCTGGTGATTGAAACCGCCCGCGAAGTCCCAATTCGGAATCGGCACTTCGATCCGGTTGGCACAAGGTTGCATTCGAAGATTTCCAGTCCGGCGCCCAAATTCCTCTCCGGGAGCGTGGTCGCGGGCTACCGATGCGATCGCATACGGACACCCCTTCGCTCAAACAAGCATAACTTTCCGCTCGGTTATCAGAATCACTTATAAGACCCCAATTCAGAATCGACACTCCGAGGCGCCCGTCGCCCTTGTATTGCCTCAGGCGATTCGACGTCGTTTAGGGGTCGAAAAACCTCCATTTCGCACTCACAAATTACGATTCCGGCCGACGATCTCCCTGATTCCAAGGTTTTATGGCATAGCGCCCCCCTCAATTACGCGAATCAATAGCAGGGCTAACACACAGAGTCGGCCGATCACGGCGATCGAAAGTCGTGTTCAACTCGGGTCGAGATCTTCACCCCTGGTCGTAGATATAGGTGCATGAACATCGCCGATATAGTCACCCCTCCGGTTTATACCCACCCCTTCTACGAAAGAACTGGGCATAACTTACTGCCCGGGCATTGCAATCGCTTATGTGACCACATGCGACGACCCTCATTATACCGGTACAGTTATACCAACCCACGTCGGTATAGCGAGCGTCATCACAGTGGGACATTTACCCAACAATAACATTCAGTTGAGATACACGTGAATATAAGAACAGAGTAGCGGAAGTAAAAGAACCACTGTCTTCATTTCATTCATCATCCACATTTAGCATACATGATTCGATAACATTTAAAGAACTAAAAGTCCACATAATTTAAATAGCTGAAATTCAAATACATAAATGTCCATACTTATACATTCTTCCATGATAATGCTAGTACAATGTTCAATTTACATACTATGAAAATCACAAAATGTCACAAGTACTCCAACACTCTAATCTCCGCACTCGGAATCGGTCTCCAACGTCTCCTCCACAAGTGTCTCGTCACCAACTACACCTGTACGCCGAAGCAAGTAGTGAGTCTAAAAGACTCCGCAAGTAATTCTACACATACCGTTCATGCACATATCCTAGTAGGTTCTTACATACACGTTCACAAGACACAACCTGTAGCATGCTTGACATCAAATTATACAACCTATCATGGTGAATCTACAATTTAAACACATGACTATGCTTTCAGATTTCCAAAAATAGAATCACCTATCACATGCTCTCTATTCATTTCTCACATAGAAATCTACCTTCAACCAACTAAGACATGAAAGACATTAACATGAATTTCCGAGCATGCATGAAAGGAACATACCTAACATGGAATCTACACATTCCTTCGCATATACGTAACCATTTTACATGCTTTAAGCTTGCTGGTTTTACATGCTTTAGCAACCATAATCTAACACATGAGAGCTACAACAACGATTAAGTCACAACATGTGAACAACCAAGTATGGAAGTTGTTTATATATGCTTAACAATTATCCCTAGCATGGATTCTAGGCATTTTGCATACATAAACATGATCATAACATAGTAAAGCTACTGTTTAAGCATGATTTCAGATTGTCATAACATGGATTACAAACTCACATCCTCATATTTTGGTTTCACATTTTTACACAATTCGAATTCGCATATTTCACGCTTTACACATGCACTTTTACACATTGTTCACATTCACATGAACACATACACATTTACACATTCACATTTAGTGCCGTGACACATAGTTCAAACCACCAAAGAAGGACACAACACATCACATCACATAGACGCCATCTAGGCAATACAATGGCGACTCTTGGACTGCGCAGACTGGGAGAACAAGTCTCTACCCTAACCAGTGGTACTTGTCTACCTCCAGGATTTCCCCCTAATGCCCTTAGGGTCACAACACATTGAACCTTCTCAGGGGGAATTTTCCCTGATATGGTTCCACTACCCTCTGTGGAAGCAGTGTCACACTTGGCACAATTTACACATTACACGTTTTCCGATTTAAGCACTTAGTTTAGCACATGACACTCACATCTCCCTCATTCATTCATTCACACACGACACTACAATTACATAAATTTTACACTCAGGGAATTTCACCCTTCAGGTTGAAATAAACGGAATTAAATCATTTTTGCAACGGCATGCATAAATTTCGCATTTCTATATAGAAAATTCATATTGCATCATATGCTTGTCCAAATGACCTGAAATTTTAACCACTAGCTGATTTCGGGTTTAGGATCCCACATGCAAATTTTCAGTTTTTTCTAATCTAAAACATAATTACAAAAAATATAACATCGAATTCACATGCTATCCACAATTCAAGTTAGCATGAAGTTGAACACCAATCACAAATTTAACAACTCACTGTCTGAACCCTAGCATGCATAGAGCCACATGATTTATTCTCGAATTTATTGGGCAATACACAATTTACGGAAGATTTATCGTGACCTACGCATGATTTCTATTTCCCAAAACAGAAAATTCAATAAATCATACAAGCATGGAAAATTCCAGAAACTCAGAGCACAGACAGGGTTGCACATACATGGTCTAACAAAATTAGGGCAACATGATTTTACCACGGATTATCAGGATAATGGGGAGAACATACACATGAACATTCTTCCACGTGCTTTCAAATATGTAAATAAGCTCTACCATCCACAAACTAAGTGTACATTCACATTCCCATCCATCACGTTAGCTAGTATACATAGCATATAAAAGATTACATTATATCCTCATCGTGAAACGTATTGAAATTAATCATATAGAAGGGCATAACAGCTTGCTGTTCTGCTCAGATGAACTTAACGGCAAGCTATGGCCGCTAATTAATGTTAACGGCACAATCGCTGGACGCTAAGCATGATCTTAACGACAACAGGTGTTGTCGTTAAGTTCAGGTCTGTGCAAAACACAGACCCGAGCTCCAAAGATAGGGTGAATTGGGGGATCTAAGACACGAGGGAAAATGCATAAAAATGATAAAACCAACCTAGACACATACATGGACGTTATGGGTAGGGTACTTGCCTTTTAGGTATACCCCAAAGGATCAAAAGGCTTGGTGAAGCTCTCCTTGGGCTGTCCGGGTTCTTGAGCAAGCTCTAGTGTAATCTGAGGTCGGGGATGCCTTCCTTGATGATCCAGCAAGCTCCTTGATGCAGCAGGTGGCCGGATCAAGCTTCAGAACTTCAGATTTTGGGTTGCAAAGTTGAGGGTTTCTCATAGTCCGAAAATAGGGTTTCACTCCTTCCTCTTCTTCCTCTCTTGCAAAGGGGCAAAGAGAAGGCTTAGGGTTGTAAAATGGGTTGTATATAGGAGAGGGGGTCTCCCATCACGCAGGGGTGACAAGATGGCCTTTCAGACCGTTGGGGACAGCTCCCCAATGGTTGTGGTGGCTTGCTTCCGGAATTTTCGGCTCTGCAACGCATGCAGGTCAGGAATATTGACGTCAACATTGGTCGTCGCCTATTTAAGTGTTGACGTCACATGAGTTGACGTTGACAAGACTTGGCATCCAATAGGTTGACGCCAACTGGCCCTTCGGCCAGAGGTCAAAACATGCAGAAAACCCATGCACATCATGTATATATACATGTATATCTATATGGTATTGTGCACACACTACCATCAAGCAATACATACATTATTTATACCTAAATTATACACATACACACATAAGTATACTAATTAATACATCCGTAGATACATGCATACATACACAAGCACAATATTCACACGCACGACACACACACAAAAATGCGACGAAAATTTGAGGGTCTTACACCACAATTCGGAATCGGCACTCTAAGACGGTCGACAGGGCGCTGGTTTTGCGGAATTCCGTTCCGGGGCCGAAATTTTGCCATGGAGCGTGTGTACTAGTACACCTATTGTCGTACACCTAGGGTAGGACGCAAATATTTGTTCGCTCGTCGATCGAAACCACCCGCGAGGCCCTAATTCGAAATCGGCACTTCAACCCGGTCGGCACAAGGTCGCATTCGGAGATTTCCGATCCGGCACCGAAATTCCTCTCCGGAGCGTGGTCGCGGGCTGTCGATGCAATCACAAATAAACACCCCTTTGCTCAAACAGGCATAACTTTCCGCTTGGTTACCAGAATCACTTATAAGACCCCAATTCAGAATCGGCACTCCGAGGCGCCCATTGCCCCTTATTTCCTCAGGCGATAAGACGTCGTGTCGGGGTCAAAAAACCTTCGTTTCACACTCCCAAATTGCTATTCCAGTCGATAACCTCCCGATTCCAAGGTTTTCTGGCAGTAGCGTCTCCCTCGATTACGCGAATCGTTGGTGATCGGAAGTCGGCCTATCACGGCGATCGGATGTCGTGTTCAACTCGGCTAGAGATCTCCACCCCTGGTCATAGATATGAGTGCACGAAGATCGCCGATATAGTCACCCTCTCTGGTTTATTCCCATCCCTTCAACGAAAGAATTGGGCATAACTTTCTGTCCGGGCATCGGAATCGCTTTTGTGACCACAATTCGGAATCGGCACTCCGAGACGGTAGACAAGGTGCTGGTTTCGTGGAATTCTATTTCGGGGCCGAAATTCCGCCGCGGAGCGTGTGTACTAGTACACCGATTGTCGTATACCTTGCGTAGGACGCAGATATTTCTTTGCCTGGCGATCGAAACCGCCCGCGAGGCCCCAATTCGGAGTCGGTACTTCGATCTGGTCAGCACAAGGTCGCATTCAGAGATTTCCAATCTGGCGCCCAAATTCCTCTCCGGGAGAATAGTCGCGGCCTACCGATGCGATCGCATACCGACACCCCTTCGCTCAAACGAGCATAACTTTCCGCTCGGTTATCAGAATCGCTTATAAGACCCCAATTCAGAATCGACACTCAGAGGCGCCCGTCGCCCCCTATAGCCTCAAGTGATAAGACATCATTTTGGGGTGGAAAAACCTTTGTTTCACACTCCTAAATTGCGATTCCGGCCGACGATCTCCCCGATTCCAAGGTTTTCTGGCAGTAGCGCCTCCCTTGATTATGCGAATCGCTAGCGGGCCAACACACAGAGTCGGCCTATCACGGTGATCGGAAGTCGTGTTCAACTCGGCTAGAGATCTCCACCCCTGGTCGTAGATATAGGTGCACGAACATCGCTGATATAGTCACCCCCTCTGGTTTATTCCCATCCCTTTAGCGAAAGAACTGGGCATAACTTTCTGTCCAGGCATCGGAATCGCTTATGTGACCACAATTCGGAATCGGCACTACGAGACGGTCGACGGGGCGTTGGTTTCACGGAATTCCGTTTCGGGGCCGAAATTCCGCCGTGGAGCATGTGTACTAGTACACCGATTGTCGTACACCTTGGGTAGGATGTGGATATTTGTTCGCCCGACGTTCGAAACCACCCGCGAGGCCCCAATTCAGAATCGACACTTCAACCCGGTCGACACAAGGTCACATTCGAAGATTTCCGATCCGGCGCCTAAATTCCTCTCCGGGAGCATGGTCGCGAGCTGCCGATGCGATCGCAAACGGACACCCTTTCGCTCAAACGGGCATAACTTTCCGCTCGGTTATCAGAATCGCTTATAAGACCCCAATTCGGAATCGACACTCCGAGACACTCATCGCCCCCTTATTGCCTCAGGTGATAAGACGTCGTTTCGGGGTAAAACAACCTTCGTTTCACACTCCCAAATTGCTATTCCAGTCGATGATCTCCCCAATTTTAAGGTTTTCTAGCAGTAGCACCTCCCTCGATTACGCGAATCGCTGGCGGGGCCAACACACGGAATCGGCCCATCACATCGATCAGAAGTCGTGTTGAACTCGGGTCTAGATCTCCATCCCTGGTCATATATATGGGTACACGAACATCGCCGTTATAGTCACCCCCTCCGGTTTATTCCCACCCCTTCAGTGAAAGAACTGGGCATAACTTTCTTTCCGGGCATCGGAATCGCTTATGTGACCATAATTCGGAATCGGCACTCCGAGACGATCGAAAGGGCACTGGTTTCGCAGAATTCCGTTTCGGGGTTAAAATTCAGCCGTGGAGCGTGTGTACTAGTACACTTTGGGTAGGACGCAGATATTTGTTCGTCCGGCGATTGAAACTGCCCACGATGCCCCAATTCGAAATCAGCACTTCGATCTGGTCAGCACAAGGTCGCATTCAAAGATTTCCATTCTGACGCGCAAATTCCTCTCCGGGAGCGTGGTCGCAGGCTGTCGATGTGATCGCATACAGACACCCCTTCGCTCAAACGGGCATAACTTTCTGCTCGGTTATGAGAAACACTTGTAAGACCCCGATTTAGAATCGGCACTTAGAGGCGCCCGTCGCCCCCCTATTGCCTCAGGCGATAAGATGTCGTTTTGGGGATGAAAAAACTTCGTTTCACACTCCCAAATTACGATTCTAGCTGACGATCTTCCCGATTCCAAGGTTTTCTGGCAATAGTGCGTCCGTCGATTACGCGAATCGTTGGCGGGGCCAAAACACGGAGTCGGCCTATCACGGTGATCGGAAGTCGTGTTCAACTCGGCTAGAGATCTCCACCCCTGGTCATAGATATCGGTACACGGCAATCGCCGATATAGTCACCCCCTTTGGTTTATTCCCACCCCTTCAATGAAAGAACTGGGCATAACTTTCTGTCCGGGCATCGAAATCGCTTATGTGATTACAATTTGGAATCGGAACTCCGAGACGGTTGACAGGGCACTGGTTTCATGGAATTCCATTTTGGGGCCGAAATTCAGCCGCAGAGCGTGTGTACTAGCACACCGATTGTCGTACACCTTAGGTAGGACGCGGATATTTGTTCGTCCGGTGATCGAAACTGCCCACGAGGCCCCAATTCAGAATCGGCACTTCGATCCGGTCGACACAAGGTCGCATTCAGAGATTTCTGGTCCGACGCCTAAATTCCTCTCCGGGAGGGTGGTCACGGGTTGTCGATGCTATCGCATACGGACACCCCTTCGCTCAAATGGGCATAACTTTCCGCTCGGTTATCAGAATCGCTTATAAGACCCCGATTTGGAATCGGCACTCAGAGGCGCCCGTCGCCCCCCTATTGCCTCAGGCGAAAAGATGTCATTTCGTGGTCGAAAAACCTTCGTTTCACACTCCCAAATTGCGATTCTAGCCGACGATCTCCCTGATTCCAAGGTTTTCTGACAGTAGCGCCTCCCTCGATTACGTGAATCACTAGCGGGGCCAACACACGGAGTCGGCCTATCACGGTGATCGGAAGTTCTGTTCAACTCGGCTAGAGATCTCCAACCCTGGTCATAGATATCGGTGCACAAAGATCGTCAATATAGTCACGCTCTCCGTGTATTCCCACCCCTTCAGCGAAAGAACTGGGCATAACTTTTTGTCTTGGCATCGAAATCGCTTATGTGACCACAATTTGAAATCGGCACTCCGAGACGGTCGACAGGGCGCTAGTTTCATGGAATTCCGTTCCGGGGCAGAAATTCCGCCGCAGAGCTTGTGTACTAGTACACCGATTGTCGTACACCTAGGGTAAGACGTAGATATTTGTTCTCCCGGCGGTCAAAACCGCCCACGAGGCCCCAATTCGGAATCGGCACTTCGATCCGGTCGGCACAAGGTTGCATTCAAAGATTTCCGGTATGACGCCCAAATTCCTCTATGGGAGCGTTGTCGCGGGCTGCCGATGCGATCGCATACGGACACCCCTTCGCTCAAATGGGCATAACTTTCCGCTCGGTTATCAGAATTGCTTATAGGACCCCAATTCGGAATCGGCACTCAGAGGCATACGTCGCCCCCCTATTGTCTCAACTGATAAGATGTCATTTTGGGGTCGAAAAACCTTCATTTCGCACTCCAAATTGTGATTCCAGCCGACAATCTCTCCGATTCCAAGGTTTTCTGGTAGTAGCGCCTCCCTCAATTACACGAATCGCTGGCGAGGCCAACACACGGAGTCGGCCTATCACGGCGATCGGAAGTCGTGTTCAACTCGGCTAGAGATCTCCACCCTTGGTCATAGATATGGGTGCACGAAGATCGCCGATATAGTCACCCTCTCCGGTTTATTCCCACCCGTCGAAATGGAATTATTTAAATCTTTTAAAGATCTATTTATCATGTTGCTCTTTTTCTCATGGCTGCGATTGCAAATTCAATCCCGTCGGATGCTACACGAGTAATGGTGACGAGAGATGACCTTACAATTGCAGAGCGCGTGCGTGCCAGCCGCCGGAATGGCAACAAAGTGTTCTGCCTCCGAGAGTCGGAGGGCTTTGGGTCTATTGTGCGCGTCGTTCGACTTCGTCAAACGAAAGTGAAGTGTCGGGTCCTGGACCAAAATCCCGCCGTTGCCTAGACGCAACGACGTTAATTACATCCCTCTGAGAGGGAAAACCCTTGATTAATCGCCAGATTTAGAAAGCTTCATGACCTGAAGCGGAGACATCCGATAGAGGTGCGAAACGTAATTTAAATTAGAGCCAAGGCACTATTAAGCGGAACAAATGCCTATTCAGACTCATTTGATCTCTTACTTGGTCGACTACCGAATCTCTTCGCCTATTGACTCATTTATCATGAGAAAGTTCAATTTGGCCTTTATTCTATTTGAGAAACACAAACCAGGAAATGATCTATTTGGTCATTTATTGAAAAACAATTTCAATTGGGTCTTTTGTCTGAAAACAACTTCAATTGGGTCTTTATACCCCTTTGTTTTTGTTAAACACGAAATGATCTTTTACTTACTTGGAAGAGCTTGATTTGATCCTTCATTCTTTTGTAAAACATGAGACGATCTTTGTTATTTAGAAAAAGGATGAATTTGGTCTTTTGGTGAAAACAATTTTGATTTGAGTCTTTTACCCCGTGGTAAAACATGAGGTGATCTTTTATTTACTCGGAAAAGCTTGACTTGGTCTTTTGCTCTTTTGTAAAACATGAGATGGTCCTTTGTTGTTTGTTGCTTGAAAAAGGTTCAATTTGGTCTTTTGCTTCTTTTTGAGGCATTTAAAACATAGGGTGATTAATTAATCTTTTGTTTCTTTTACCATGGAAAAGCTTTCAATTTGTCACTTGGTTCTTTTTGAAACATTTAAAATGAAGTTCTGTTCACGATTCGACGCAGCTAGGCCGTTTAGTAGTCATTTGGCAACCGGGGCACACTCGATACGGCGCAGCTCAGGGACAGCCTTGATTCGGCGCGGCAGACAACAAAAATTGAATCGACGCAACCCCACTGAAGTGATAGACTTCAATGAATCGGTGCTTGTTTGCAACGTTGCCAACTCAATTGGAAGCTAATGACCTCTTTTAGGGATTTTTGCGCCAACTCAACCCTCGCGGGGAAAATTCGGCAGCATTTCCCCTTATCGTGGTCGATAAGGGGAAAGCGCAGTACTCATCCACCATATCAGAGATGGTACCAAAAGAGAGAGTGTATGTCATAGAATGACATATCTCCAATGGCACATGACCCCGATCCCCCAGGCACGCCTACGGAGATTCGGGCAATATCATGACCAAGCAACCCATGGGACGGATGAACAACATATAAACCCACCCATCCGGACATTAACATTATACTGTCCAACCCAGGGGTGTGGATGGGTCTTATATTGAGCTATTTGACTATTGATTGGCTGATGTCACACCGAGCAATGATTTTGCTCATATGACTTCAGCCGTCATGATAACCAGAGGATGTCGAATCGGCGCAGCCCTCCGTGGTCCTGCAAGGCTGCCAGGATCAGTTTTAGGCCGAATCGGCGCGGGTGGTTATCTGTGCAAATGGTGACAGCTGCCTCTCTCCTAGAGCACCCTTGCTCATGGCAGGGATGGTCTTGTTGCTTGAGACGAATTTGTAACCTATTGCTTGGTGAGCTATACAAGAAGGCCTAGGCATTATTTGCCCAACCCCTTGGCTAGCAAATTGGGCATGCAAAGACCGAGAGGGACTCTTAGGGGACTGTTTGATATTGGTTTAGATGCACATCAAGGGGGCTGGAAAACCGTGATGGAATCATCTATTGAGAGGGCGAACAATGTCCTATTGGGCTTTTAATGGGTCTCTTGGGGATGGTGTTTAGACAAGAAGGCATGAGCATTGATTGCCCAACCCCTTGACTATTACCATGGGCATGCATTGACCGCAATGGGGACCCCTAAGGGCTGTTAAAACAGTGGTAGAACACCCTTTTGCAGGTCCAAAACAGCAAGAAACGTGGCTCATCGGTGGGAGGAATTTGGCATGCTATGCATGCATTGAATGGGAGAAAGGGTCCCATACCTCCATGATCTCATTTATTGAGGTATGAGAGGCATGGAAAGGCCTCATTTGGAGGTGTTAAAGGGGAAGGAAACATCCCTCTATGAAGAGGAAACCCCCTTCCCGTGACCTCCTTTTGCAAAGAAAGAAAGATTAAAACCAAGATGAGATGGGGAGAGAATATGCATTAAATGCACAATATTAAACTATTCACATGAAAGGAAGAGGAGAAAGTGGATAGACTATTCTTATGCAAAGAGAGAAGAGTACAAAGGAACCCAAGAGAAGAGGGGGAAGGGAGAGCTCCAACGTGCCACTCACTCCTCTCCTCTCCCCTTTGACAAGACAACACAACACCTCTCTCTCCCTTTTCTTTTCTCTCTTTTTTCTCTTCTCTTACCCTCTCTTCCTTGCCTTCTTCTTGCAGATGGCCTCACGGGTGGAGCCCTTTGAGCAAAAAATGCAGGAGCTCCTTTGCCTCTTTGTTTCTGGCTTGTGGGAGAAGAAAAGCACACCCCCCCAACCAGCCTCTCTTCCTTCTCTTCCTTTCACTCTTGCTGCAGCAGAGGCTCCCGGAAGAGCAGGAAACCAACAAAAGCCCCCTGGAGAAGATGGCCCTTACCCCCTCTCCAAGCCTCTCACGCAAGCCCCCCTTTTTCCACCTTTTTCCAAGAGCCTTCCAGAATTTTTGCAGGCAGCCCCTGCCACCTTTTTTGCCTCTCCACCCTTCTAGAAAGACCCCTCAAAAGAGGCCCTCAAAAGCCCTATACGCAGCCAGCATCTTGCCCCACTTTTTGATAGTTTTTTTTGGACGGTAGTGGGGGTGTTGAGCTTTCTTAAGCTCACCTCCATGCATGGGAGACGTGGGCCTCTTTGTAGTGGGCTTCATGGGCCTTTTAGATGGGGATATAGGTGATGTGGCATTGGGCCTCTCATCTTGTTCCATTTTTGCTGTCCACACCACCCCTTCAGCGAAAGAACTCGGCATAACTTTATGTCCAGGCATCGGAATCGCTTATGTGACCACAATTCGGAATCGGCACTCCGAGACGGTCGATAGGGCGATGGTTTTGCAGAATTCCGTTTCGGGGCCAAAATTCCACCGCGGAGCGTGTGTACTAGTACACCGATTGTCGAACACCTTGGGTAGGATGCGGATATTTGTTCGCTCGGCGATCGAAACCCCCGCAAGGCCCCAATTCGGAATCGGCACTTTGATCCAGTCGGCACAAGGTCGCATTCAGGGATTTCTGGTCCGGCCTCCAAATTCCTCTCCGGGAGCATGGTCGCGGGCTGCCGATACGATCGCATACAGACACCCCTTCGCTCAAACGGGCATAACTTTCTGCTCGGTTATCAGAATCGCTTATAAGACCCCAATTCGGAATCGACACTCAGAGGTGTCCGTCGCCCCCCTATTGCCTCAGGTGATACGACGTCATTTCAGGGTCAAAAAACCTTTATTTTGCACTCCCAAATTGTGATTCCAGCCTATGATCTCCCCGATTCCAAGGTTTTCTGGCAGTAGCGCCTCCTTCGATTACGCGAATCGCTGGAGGGGCCAACACACAGAGTCAGCCTATCACGACAATAGGAAGTCGTGCTCAATTGGATAGAGATCTCCACCTCTAGTCGTAGATATAGGTGCACGAACATCGCCGATATAGTCACCCCTTCGGTTTATTCCCACCCCTTCAGTGAAAGAATTGAGCATAACTTTCTGTCCGGGCATCAGAATCGCTTATGTGACCACAATTCGAAATCGGCACTCCGAGATAGTCGACATGGTGCTGGTTTCGTGGAATTCTGTTTCGAGGCCGAAATTCCGCCGCGGAGCGTGTGCACTAGTACACTAATTGTCGTACACCTTGAGTACGATGCGGATATTTGTTCGTCCGGTGATCGAAACCGCCCGCGAGGCCCCAATTCAGAATCGACACTTCGATCCGATCGGCACAAGGTCGCATTCAGAGATTTCTGGTCCGATGCCTAAATTCCTCTCCGGGAGGGTGGTCGCGGGCTGCCGATGCGATCGCATATAGACACCCCTTCGCTCAAACGGGCATAACTTTCCGCTCGGTTACCAGAATCGCTTATAAGACCCCGAATCTGAATCAGCACTCAGAGGCGCCCGTCGCCCTGCCTCAGCTGATAAGATGTCGTTTCGGGGTCGAAAACCTTAGGGGTGTTTGGGAGTAATTAAAAAAAAACTATTTCTACTTAAAAAATGATGTTGAGTTCTCTTTCAATTTTAAATTTAAAATTATAAAAAATGTTGTTATGTGTTTGGTAAAAATGAATAATTTTTTAAATTTTATGTTGAAGTGTTTGGCAGCGGGAAGAGGTCCCATGGGGGGGGTGCCCCCGGGGGGTGGGGCGGTTGGGTTTGGGGGGGAGAGGAGGGCCGCAGTTGAGGGGGGGGGAGGTTGAGAGAGAGTTTGTGTGTTTTTAAAATAAATATAGGTTAGGAGTTGTTTTTTTTTTTTGAAGAGATTTACATAGGAAAAAAATTTTACACTAAAAAAAAACTACTTACCAAACACCTCATTGTGTTTTTCTCTTTTTTTAAAATTTTAAAGAAAAAAGAGACAAAAAATTGTAACCAAACACCCTATTAATTTCGCACAACCAAATTGCGATTCCAGCCGACGATCTCCTCGATTCCAAGGTTTTCTGGCAGTAGCGCCTCCCTCGATTACGCGAATCACTGGCGAGGCCAACACATTGAGTCGGCCTATCACGGCGATCGGAAGTCGTGTTCAACTCGGCTAGAGATCTCCACCCTGGTCATAAATATGGGTGCACGAAGATCGCCGATATAGTCACCCTCTCCGATTATTCCCACCCCTTCAGTGAAAGAACTGGGCATAACTTTATGTCCAGGCATCAGAATCGCTTATGTGACCACAATTTAGAATCGGCACTCTGAGACGGTCGACAGGCGATAGTTTTACGAAATTCTGTTCCGGGGCCAAAATTCCGCCGCGGAGCGTGTGTACTAGTACACCGATTGTCGAACACCTTGGGTAGGACGCGGATATTTGTTCGCTCGGCGATCGAAACAGCCCGCAAGGCCCCAATTCGGAATCGACACTTTGATTCGGTCGACACAAGGTCGCATTTAGAGATTTCCAGTCCGGCGCCCAAATTCCTCTCCGGGAGCATGGTCGCAGGCTGCCGATGTGATCGTATACAGACACCCCTTCGCTCAAATGGGCATAACTTTCCGCTCGGTTATCAGAATCGCTTATAAGACCCCAATTCGGAATCGGCACTTAGAGGCGCCCGTCGCCCCCTTATTGCGTCAAGCGAAACGACGTCATTTCAGGGTCGAAAAACCTTTGTTTCGCACTCCAAAATTGTGATTCCAGCCGATGATCTCCCCGATTCCAAGGTTTTCTGGCAGTAGTGCCTCCCTTGATTATGCGAATCACTGGAGGGGCCAACACACAGAGTCGGCCTATCAGGGCAATCAGAAGTCGTGTTCAACTCGGCTAGAGATCTCCACCCTGGTCGTAGATATAGGTGTACGAACATTGCCGATATAGTCACCCCTTCTGTTTATTCCCACCCCTTCAGCGAAAGAACTGGGCATTACTTTCTGTCCGGGCATCAGAATCGCTTATGTGACCACAATTCGGAATCAGCACTTTGAGACGGTCGACAGGGCGCTGGTTTCGTAGAATTCCGTTCCAGGGCCGAAATTCCGTCGTGAAGCGTGTGTACTAGTACACCGATTGTTGTACACCTTGGCTAGGATGCAGATATTTGTTCTCCCGGCGATCGACACAGCCCACGAGGCTCCAATTCAGAATTGGCACTTCAATCGGTCGGCACAAGGTCGCATTCGGAGATTTCCAATCCGGCGCCCAAATTCCTCTCCGAGAGTGTGGTCGCGGGCTGCCGATGCGATCACATACGGACACCCCTTCGCTCAAATGGGCATAACTTTCCGCTCAGTTATCAGAATTGCATATAAGACCCCAATTCGGAATCGGTACTCCGAGCGCCCGTTGCCCCTCTATTGCCTCAGGCGATAAGACGTCGTTTCGGGGTCGAAAAACCTTCATTTTGCACTCCCAAATTGCGATTCCAGTCGACGATCTCCCCGATTCCAAGGTTTTCTTGCAGTAGCGCCTCCCTCGATTATGCAAATTGCTGTCGGGGCTAACACATAGAGTCGGCCTATCACGGAGATCGGAAGTCATGTTCAACTCGGGTCGAGATATCCACCCCTGGCCATAGATATAGGTGCACGAACATCACCGATATAGTCACCCCTTCTGTTTATTCCCACCCCTTCAGCGAAAGAACTGGGCGTAACTTTCTGTCCGAGCATCGGAATCGCTTGTGAGACCACAATTCGGAATCGGCACTCTGAGATGGTCGATAGGGCGCTGGTTTTGCAGAATTCCGTTCCAGGGCCGAAATTCTGCCGCGGAGCGTGTGTACTAGTACACCGATTGTCGTACACCTTGGGTAGGACACGGATATTTGTTCTCCCGGCGATCGAAACCGCCCGCGAGGCTCCAATTCGGAATCGGCACTGCGATCCGGTCGGCACAAGGTCGCATTCGGAGATTTCCGGTCCGGTGCCCAAATTCCTCTCCGGGAGCGTGGTCGCGGGCTACCGATGCGATCGCAAACGGACACCCCTTCGCTCAAACGGGCATAACTTTCCGCTCGATTATCAGAATTGCTTACAAGACCCCAATTCGGAATCGGCACTCCGATGCGCCCGTTGCCTCTTTATTGTCCCATGTGATAAGACGTCATTTTGGGGTCGAAAAACCTTCGTTTCACACTCTCAAATTGCTATTCCAGTCGACGATATCCCCGATTCCAAGGTTTTCTGGCAGTAGCGCCTCCCTCGATTACGCGAATCGCTGGCGGGGCCAACACACGGAGTCGGCCTATCACGGCTATCAGAAGTCATGTTCAACTCAGGTTGAGATCTCCACCCCTGGTCATAGATATGGGTGCACAAACATCGCCGATATAGTCAACCCCTCATGTTTACTCCCACCCTTTCAGCGAAAGAACTGGGCATAACTTTCTGCCGGGCATCGGAATCGTTATGTGACCACAATTCAGAATCGGCACTCCAAGACGGTCGACAGGGCGCTGGTTTTATGGAATTCTGTTTTTGGGCCGAAATTTCGTCGCGAAGCGTGGGTACTAGTACACCGATTGTCGTACACCTTGGGGAGGACGCGGCTATTTGTTCGCCCGGTGATCGAAACCGCCCGCGAGACCTCATTCAGAATCGGCAGTTTGATCCGGTCAGCACAAGGTTGCATTCGGAGATTTCCGGTCCGAAGCCCAAATTCCTCTCCCGGAGCGTGGTCGCGAGCTGCAGATGCGATCGCATACGGACACCCCTTCTCTCAAACGGGCATAACATTCCGCTTGGTTATCATAATCGCTTATAAGACCCCAATTCGGAATCGACACTCAGAGGCGCTCGTCGCCCCCTTATTGCCTTAGGCGAAAAGACGTCGTCTTACGGTCGAAAAACCATCGTTTTGCACTCCCAAATTGCGATTCCAGCCGACGATCTCCTTGATTCCAAGGTTTTCTGGAAGTAGCGCCTCTCTCGATTACGCGAATTGCTGGCGGGGCCAACATACGGAGTCGGCCTATCACGGCATTGGAATCGCTTATGTGACCACAATTCAGAATCGACACTCCGAGACAGTCGACAGGGCGTTGGTTTCGTGAATTCCATTCCGGGGCCGAAATTCCGCCGCGGAGCGTGTGTACTAGTACACCGATTGTCGTATACCTTGGGTAGGACGCAGATATTTGTTCGCCCGGCAATCAAAACTGCCCGCGAGGCACTAATTCGGAATTGGCACTTCGACCCGGTCGGCACAAGGTCGCATTCGAAGATTTCCGCTCTGGCGCCCAAATTCCTCTCCGGGAGCGTGATCGCGGGCTACTGATGCGATCGCATATGGACACCCCTTCGCTCAAACAGGCATAACTTTCTGCTCAGTTATCAGAATTGCTTATAAGACACCAATTCGGAATCGACACTCAGAGGCGTCCGTCTCCCCCTTATCGCCTCAGGCGATAAGATGTCATTTCGTGGTCGAAAAACCTTCGTTTCGCACTCCTAAATTGCGATTCCAGCCGACGATCTCCCCGATTCCAAGTTTTCTGGCAGTAGCGCATCCCTCGATTACGCGAATCGTTGGCGGGGCCAACACACGGAGTGGCCTATCACAGCGATCGGAAGTCGTGTTCAACTCGGCTCGAGATCTCCACCCCTGGTCCTAGATATAGGTGCACGAACATCGCCGATATAGTCACCCCCTCCGGTTTATTCCCACCCCTTCAGTAAAAAGAACTGGGCATAACTTTCTGCCGGGCATCGGAATCGCTTATGTGACCACAATTCGGAATCGGAATTCCTTTCTGGGGCTGAAATTCTGTCGTGGAGCGTGTGTACTAGTACACCGATTATCGTACACCTTGGGTAGGAAACGGATATTTGTTTGCCCGACGATCGAAACCGCATGCGAGGCCCCAATTCAAAATCGGCACTTCGACCGAGTCGGCACAAGGTCGCATTCGGAGATTTCTGGTCCGGCGCCCAAATTCCTCTTCGGGAGCATGGTCGCGGGCTGTCGATGCGATCACAAACGGATACCCTTCGCTCTCAAATGGGCATAACTTTTCGCTCGGTTATCAGAATCGCTTATAAGACCCCAATTCGGAATCGGCACTCAGAGGCGCCCGTTGCCCCCCTTTTGTCTCAATTGATAAGATGTCGTTTCGGGGTCGAAAACCTTCGTTTCGCACTCCCAAATTGTGATTCCAGCCGACGATATCCCCGATTCCAAGGTTTTTTGGCAGTAGTGCCTCCCTCAATTACGCGAATCACTGGCAGGGCCAACACACGTAGTCGGCCTATCACGGCGATCGGAAGTCGTGTTCAACTCGGCTCGAGATCTCCACCCCTGGTCGTAGATATGGGTGCACGAACATCGTCGATATAGTCACCCCCTCCGGTTTATTCGCACCCCTTCAGCGAAAGAACTGGGCATAACTTTCTGCCTGGGCATCGAAATCGTTTATGTGACCACAATTCAAAATCGGCGCTCTGAGACGGTCGACAGGGCGTTGGTTTCGCGGAATTCCATTCTGGGGACAAAATTTCACCGCGAAGCGTGAGTACTAGTACATCGATTGTCGTACACCTTGGGTAGGATGCGGATATTTGTTCACCCGGTGATCGAAACTGCCACCGAGGCCCCAATTCGGAATCAGCACTTCTATCTGGTCGGTACAAGATCGCCGATATAGTCACCCTCTCCGGTTTATACCCACCCATACAGCGAAAGAACTGGGCATAACTTTCTGCCGGGTATCGGAATCGCTTATGTGACCACAATTCAGAATCGGCACTCCGAGACGGTCGACAGGGCGCTGGTTTCGCGGAATTCCATTCCGGGGCCGAAATTCCGCCGCGGAGCGTGTGTACTAGTACACTGATTATCGTACACCTTAGGTAGGACGTGGATATTTATTCGTCCGACAATCGAAACCACCTGCAAGGCCCCAATTTGGAATCGGCACTTTGATCCGGTCGTCACAAGGTTGCATTCGGAGATTTTTGGTCCAGTGCCCAAATTCCTCTCCAGAAGTGTGGTTGCTGGCTGTCAATGCAATCGCATACGGACACCCCTTCGCTCAAACGGGCATAACTTTCCGCTCGGTTATCAGAATCGCTTATAAGACCCAAATTCAGAATCGGCACTCAGAGGCGCCCGTCGCCCCCTATTGCCTTAGGTAATAAGACGTCGTTTTGGGGTCAAAAAATCTTCGTTTCACACTCCCAAAGTGTGATTCCAGTCAAAAATCTCCACGATTACAAGGTTTTCTCACAGTAGCGCCTCCCTCGATTATGCGAATCGCTTGCGGGGCCAACACACATAGTCGGCCTATCACGGCGATCGGAAGTTGTGTACAACTCGGCTAGAGATCTCCACCCCTGGTCGTAGATATGGGTGCACGAAGATCGCCGATATAGTCACCCCCTCCGATTTATTCCCACCCCTTTAGCGAAAGAACTGGGAATAAGTTTCTACCCGGGCATCGGAATCGCTTATTGACCACAATTCGGAATCGGCACTCCGAGACGGTCGACAGGGCACTGGTTTTGCGGAAATCCATTCCGGGGCCAAAATTCCACCTCGGAGCGTGTGTACTAGTACACCGATTGTCGTACACCTTGGGTAGCACGCGGATATTTGTTCGCCCGTGATCGAAACTGCCTGCGAGGCCCCAAATTAGAATCGACACTTTGACCCGGTCGGCACAAGGTCGCGTTCGGAGATTTCCGGTCCGACGCCCAATTTTCTCTCCGGGAGCGTGGTCGCGAGCTGCCAATGCAATCACATACAGACACCCCTTCGCTCAAACGGGCATAACTTCCGCTTGGTTATCAGAATCGCTTATACGACCCCAATTCGGAATCGGCACTCAGAGGCGCTAGTCGCCCCCTTATTGCCTCAGGCGATAAGACGTCGTTTCGGGGTCAAAAAACCTTCGTTTTGCACTCCCAAATTGTGATTCCAGCCGACGATCTCCCCGATTCCAAGGTTTTCTGGCAGTAGCGCCTCCCTCGATTACGCGAATCGCTAGCGGGGCCAACACATGGAGTCGACCTATCACGGCGATCGGAAGTCATGTTCAACTCGGCTCGAGATCTCCACCCCTGGTCGTAGATATGGTGCACGAAGATCGCCGATATAGTCACCCCCTCCGATTTATTCCCACCCCTTTAGCGAAAGAACTGGGAATAAGTTTCTAACCGGGCATCGGAATCGCTTATTGACCACAATTCGGAATCGGCACTCCGAGACGGTCGACAGGGCACTGGTTTTGCGGAAATCCATTCCGGGGCCAAAATTCCACCTCGGAGCGTGTGTACTAGTACACCGATTGTCGTACACCTTGGGTAGCACGCGGATATTTGTTCGCCCGGTGATCGAAACTGCCTGCGAGGCCCCAAATTAGAATCGACACTTTGACCCGGTCGGCACAAGGTCGCGTTCGGAGATTTCCGGTCCGACGCCCAATTTTCTCTCCGGGAGCGTGGTCGCGAGCTGCCAATGCAATCACATACAGACACCCCTTCGCTCAAACGGGCATAACTTTCCGCTTGGTTATCAGAATCGCTTATACGACCCCAATTCGGAATCGGCACTCAGAGGCGCTAGTCGCCCCCTTATTGCCTCAGGCGATAAGACGTCGTTTCGGGGTCAAAAAACCTTCGTTTTGCACTCCCAAATTGTGATTCCAGCCGACGATCTCCCCGATTCCAAGGTTTTCTGGCAGTAGCGCCTCCCTCGATTACGCGAATCGCTAGCGGGGCCAACACATGGAGTCGACCTATCACGGCGATCGGAAGTCATGTTCAACTCGGCTCGAGATCTCCACCCCTGGTCGTAGATATGGGTGCACGAACATCGCCGATATAGTCACCCCATCCGGTTTATTCCCACCCCCTTAGCGAAAGAACTGGGCATAACTTTCTGCCCGGGCATCGGAATCGCTTATGCGACCACAATTCGAAATCGGCAATCCGAGACGGTCGACAGGGCACTGGTTTCACAGAATTCCATTCTGGGCCCGAAATTCAACCATAAAGCGTGTGTACTAGTACACCGATTGTCGTACACCTTGTATTGGACGTAGATATTTGTTTGCCTGACGATCGAAACCGCCCGTGAGGCCCCAATTCAGAATCAGCACTTCGATCCGGTCGGCAAGGGGTCGCATACGGAGATTTCCAGTCCGACGCCCAATTCCTCTCCGGGAGCGTGGTCGCGGGCTGCCGATGCGATCGCATACGGACACCCCTTCTCTCAAACGGGCATAACTTTCCACTCGGTTATCAGAATCGCTTATAAGACCCCAATTCAGAATCAGCACTCAGAGGCGCCCATCGCCCCCTACTGGCTCAGGCGATAAGATGTCATTTCGGGGTCGAAAAACCTTCATTTCGCCCTCCCAAATTACGATTCCAGCCGATGATCTCCCTGATTCCATGGTTTTCTGGCAGTAGTGCCTCCCTCGATTATGCGAATCGCTGGCGGGGCACCACACGGAGTCGGCCTATCACGGCGATCGGAAGTCGTGTTCAACTCAGCTAGAGATCTCCACCCCTGGTCATAGATATGGGTGCAGGTAGATCGCCGATATAGTCACCCCCTCCGGTTTATTCCCACCCCTTCAACGAAAGAACTCGTCATAACTTCTGTCCGGGCATCGGAATCGCTTATGTGACCACAATTCGGAATCGGCACTCCGTGTAGTACCCCGGAAAATCCATTAACTAAAAATATGGATAAATTGAAAATTATCAATTAATAAATTTAATTAGTTAAAAAGTACGCATCATTATTGCATGCATATAAACCCCTATAAAAATTCCGTAAAAATAATAGTTACGCTTAAATAATGTTCTCTAATGACCCATCATGAAATTGGGCATAGAAAAAATAGACTAAGACTAAGTTAAGAAAATACGCGATTTATTATCGTAATTAAGGAATAAGTCGGAGAACCTATTATTTTATGTGCCAAGTGGATTATAAATAAAAATAAATATGTGGGTAGACTTTAAATAATATGGGGTGATAGCGCCTTATGATAATTAGATCAATGGACAATTTTGGCCGAATATATTATCGAATGAAAGGATAATTAAAACGCATTAAGTAAATTAAGTACATGGGTTGTATAATTAAGCCCGCGTGAGATGTTGGGCCAAAAGAAAGAGCCCAAGAGATGAATAAAAGTCAGAAATATTTGGCTAAAAAATATTGAATTGAATTAAAATAGGAAATCAATTGAATAAATATGATAAATGGATTTAATTAGAATAAAGGGAGAATACATGGGATAAAAGGAAATTAAAGTGATACCCATTAAACTAAATATTAATGGGTTATTCTAATGACCCAAACCTAATATATTGGGCCCAAATAGTGTTGGCCCATCATGGAATGAGAGGTAAATAGGTGAAATTCGTACCTAATTAATTAAATAAATAGGAAAGGGTTAAAGATAATGCTAAATAACTCATATATATCTTAAATAAGAGTCCTTACACCACCCTAACCCTTTGGCCACGAAATTAGCACTCTCCCTAGCCATAATAGTGGATAAATAAGAGAAAGTGGGAGATAAAGAAGGAAATTTAGAGTTTAATGGAAATGAGGACTCTTATAATGACTAGGACTCCTATAGTTGGCCATATACACCAAAAAACTCATCATTAGCAACCCATTTTCGTGGCTAGAGCTCTGGAGAAAGAGGAGAAGGGCTGGAGACAAAGGAGCAGGAGGAGGAGGCTAGAATAAGAAGGGTTTTCAGATTTTCGTCATCCAAACTAGGTTTTTTTGCTCCACGAAAAAGGTAGGCAATCTCTCAAGCTAAAATCGTGAAATAATTACCCTAGTAGCCTTCATGTACCTCTTCAAAAGCCCTATGGTTTCGTGGTATTTCGTTCACCCATTTGGGCGAATTTAATTCGTGAAATCCTGCTGTTACCATGAACCTGAATCTTATGTTTTCTCTAATACCTTGCACGTACTTGTTCCTATACTATGAGAAAATTCTCATTGATACTACCATATGATAGCTTTCAAACGCCCCTGGTCTTGCTTGATTTCGATCTCCCATGAGGGAGAATTAAATCTTTGAATGTCTATCAGACCTGTGCACTCGACCCTCCTTGTTTTCTTTTTAACCTCGTGCACACTTGACATCATTCCATGATAAAATATAATAAATACTACTACATGTTAGCTTTCAAACGCCGGTGGTTTCATAAATTTTGATCATATATAGATCTCTAATTAATTTGTTGAACCTGACTGCACTGTTTAGGTCACCGAAAAGTTAACCTGATCATGCTAAACTTGTTTATTTTCAAATTAATCGTGTATGTTGATAGATGTACATGTCTACTTTCTTTTAAAACTGGTTTCATACTTTTTGGATCACCGTACTATTTTATATAGAATTTAGAACGTCCCTGTATCACAGAGGACTCGCCCTGAGAAAAAGAGAAAAACCAGATCGCCCCTGATATCGCGGCGGCGCGATACGCCGCGATAACAAGAGGGTCGCGGTCGGCCTCCACGCGCGTCATGAACGCGACGGGACTTGCCGCCGCGTTCCCGATCCGAACCAGGCCAGGCGGCCGATTCGCCCGTCGCGACCTGGACCGCGACGGGAAACCCCGTCGCGATACTGGGATTAACGCGACCTAGCGCTTAGTCGCGACTTGATTGCGACAGGTCACATCGTCGCCTCTTGACAAATTCAGCAGAACCTTATATTATGCATATACCCCTGTCTTAATTGTCATTTAACCCTTACACAAGTTAAACCATGTACTGTTAAGCTTAATAATCGACCTGAATATTTTTATTTAATAATATTTAAATAATTCTTGTTAATTTAAAAGCCGTGAGCACGACTTGTCACATCCTCAAGATTTCTTTACACTTGCACACACATAACATCGTAAATTATCATTTGACCTTGATAAATTATGCAATAATGTATTCGGTAAATTATCGAAATAAATGACTAAATTACCCTATTTTGTTAAATACATTGTTTTCATTTTATACGCGCATTTTAAATACCGTTACCGTTTTCCCTCGGCCTTCGAGCCACTCGAGGCACGACGGACCCGTTTTCTACACACTTTTTCCTTGACTTGGACCACCTCTCCACCGGAATACTCTCGACTGGACCAGAGACTCCTTGTCAAGACCTCCGTAAGTCTTCTTGGCTTTGGCGCACGTCCTTAGTCAACGAGCTGGTTGTACCCAAACCCGTTACACTCTTAGGGATCAGTACGATCCAAGCCTTAGTGTTCTTTCTCGTCTTAAGTTCACACCGGACCACCTGACCCGTGTACACAGTACGGCTAAGGGGCGGATGTGACTTCTACCAGACTGCCGGTACTCGACCTAGTGTCGTGCAACCGTTACTATCGTGTGTTATCGTCGTTTTACGAAATTGTCCATATCTCATCTACTATCTATGTCTTCTTATCTGTTCACGTTCTCTCTACACTCTCATCTATCTCGTCTAGTACTCTCTTATCTATTTCTTGGTACTCTCTTGGCCTACAATTGATTGTCTAAATTAAACAAGCAAGTAGTATATGCCAAAGCAATAGGGCCCGTCTGGTCCTGGGAGGAGCTCCCGAAGAGTGCTATTTCCTTGCAAGGGTTACATGATCAGGATGTGTACGGCATGCATCCAGCGCCATTTAATAACAATCACAATTTAATTTATGACAATCAATACATCAATCACTATGCTATCGTTCTCTGGGTTGACAAGATGCTCGACCGGGGAAGTGCTATTGCACCTTAGTGCAGACGTTACATCTTCTTTCACTATATGGTCAATCCTCTATATACTAGTTGCAATTACTTTTGAATATGTTATCATCCTCTGTTTACTATCGTTCTCTCGTAGTCAATGTGCTATTACTCTCTTGACTTTACTTGATCGATCTCACTAGTTAATCTGCTATACAAGACATAATCATTTAAGCCTGCTTGTTTACATGAGATATTAAGTCCTACTGAGCGTTATCGCTCACCCTTCGTTATTTGTTATTGTGTTTTCAGGTAAGTCAGTTGATGACCTTACACATATCAACGGGAATGGACTGGAGTGATAAGCGACCTGGATTCGTAGCAATGGATTGTCCTCAGTACCTTAGAGTCAAGTTATATATTTGTTTTAGATTTTTTTTTCCAAATTTAATGGTGTTATTGAGCCCTATGTTTTGGCTCTAAATTAGCGGTTGTAATAGTTTAGATGAATTATCAATAAAATGATGAGTTTTATTACAATTATTGTTCATTAGTTGCTCGGATATTTGCGAATGTATGCGCAATTTACGTTACCATACTCGTTGTTCATGCCTCCCCGATTTATTCCACTGCTAAATTGGCGGGGCATGACACTCCGAGTCGGTCGACAGAGCGCTGGTTTCGCAGAATTCCGTTCCGGGGCCGAAATTCCACCGCGGAGCGTGTGTACTAGTATACCGATTATCGTACCCTTGGGTAGGACGAAAATATTGTTCACCAGGCGATCGAAACCGCTCGCGAGGCCCAATTTGGAATCGGCACTTCGACCTGGTCGGCACAAGATCGCACTCGGAGATTTCCGGTCCGTGCCCAAATTCCTTTCCGGGAGCGTGGTCGCGAGTTGCTGATGCGATCGCATACGGACACCCATTAGCTCAAACGGGCATAACTTTCCGCTCAGTTATCAGAATTGCTTATGTGACCACAATTCAGAATCGGCACTCAGAGGCGCCGTTGCCCCTTTACTGCCTCAGCAGATAAGACATCGTTTCGGGATCGAAAAACCTTCGTTTCGCACGCCCAAATTTCGATTACAGCCAATGATCTCCCCGATTCCAAGGTTTTCTGGCAGTAGCGCCTCCCTCGATTACGCGAATAACTAGTGGGGCCAACACAGGGAGTCGACCTATCACGGCGATCGGAAGTCATGTTCAACTCGGATCGAAAACTCCTCCCCTAGTCGTAGATATGGGTGTACGAACATCGCCAATATAGTCACCCCCTCCGGTTTATTCCCACCCTTCAGCGAAAGAATTGGGCATAACTTTTTGCCCGGGCATCAGAATCACTTATGTGACCACAATTCGGAATCGGCGCTCCGAGACGGTCGACAAGGCACTGGTTTCGCAGAATTCCATTTCGGGGCCAAAATTCCGCAGCGAAGCGTGTGTACTAGTACACCGATTGTAGTACACCTTGTGTAGGACGCAGATATTTGTTCACCTGGGGATCGAAACTGCCTGTGAGGCCCCAATTCGGAATCGGCACTTCGATCGGTCGGCACAAGGTCGCATTCAGAGATTTCCAATCTGACGCCCAAATTCCTCTCCAGGAGCTGGTCGCGTGCTGCCGATGCGATTGCATACAGACAGCCCTTCGCTCAAACGGGCATAACTTTCCGCTCGGTTATCAGAATTGCTTATAAGACCCCAATTTGGAATCGACACTCAGAGGCGCCCATCGCCTCCTACTACCTCAGCGATAAGATGTCATTTCGGGGTCAAAAAACCTTCGTTTCGCACTCCGAAATTGTGATTCCAGCCGACAATTTCTTCGATTCCAAGGTTTTTTGGCAGTAGCGCCTCTCTCGATTACGCGAATCTCTGGCGGGACCAACACACGGAGTCGTCCTATCACGACGATCAGAAGTCGTGTTCAACTCGGCTACAGATCTCCACCCCTGGTCATAGATATGGGTGCACGAAGATCGTCGATATAGTCACCCCCTCTGGTTTATTCCCACCCCTTCAACGAAAGAACTGGACATAACTTTCTATCTGGGCATCAAAATCGCTTATGTGACTACAATTCGAAATCGGCACTTCGAGACGGTCGACAGGGCACTGGTTTTGCAGAATTCCGTTCCGGGGCCGAAATTCCACCGCGGAGCGTGTGTACTAGTACACCGATTGTCGTACACCTTGGGTAGGATGCAAATATTTGTTCGTCCAGCAATCGAAACTGCCTGTGAGGCCCCAATTCAGAATCTTCACTTCGATCTGGTCGGCACAAGGTCGCACTTGGAGATTTCTGGTCTGGCACCCAAATTCCTCTCTGGAAGCGTGGTCGCGAGCTGCTGATGCGATCACATACGGACACCCCTTCGCTCAAACGGGGATAACTTTTCACTCGCTTATCAGAATAGCCTATAAGACACCAATTCGGAATCGGCACTCAGAGGCACCCGTCGGCCCCTGTTGCCTTAGGCAATAAGACGTCGTTTCGGGGTCGAAAAACCTTCGTTTCGCACTCCCAAATTGCGATTCCATCCGACAATCTCACCGATTCCAAGGTTTTCTGGCAGTAGTGCCTCCCTCGATTATGCGAATCGCTGGAGGGGCCAACACACAGAGTCGACCTATCACGGCGATCGAAAGTCATGTTCAACTCGGCTAGAGATCTCCACCCATGGTCGTAGATATGGCTGCACGAACATCGCCGATATAGTCACCCCCTCCTGTTTATTCTCACCCCCTCAGCGAAAGAACTGGACATAACTTTCTGCCCGGGCATCGGAATGCTTATGTGACCACAATTCGGAATCAGCACTCCGAGACGGTCGACAAGGCACTAGTTTTGTAGAATTCCGTTCCGGAGCCGAAATTCTGCCGCGGAGCGTGTGTACTAGTACACCGATTGTCCTACACCTTGGGTAGGACGCAGATATTTGTCCACCCGACGATCGAAACTGCTTGCGAGGCCCCAATTTGGAATCGACACTTCGACCCAGTCGGCACAAGGTTGCATTCGGAGATTTCCGATCCGGCGCCCATATTCCTCTTTGGGAGCGTGGTCGCGGGCTGCCGATGCAATCGCATATGGATACCCCTTCGCTCAAACGGACATAACTTTCCGCTCGGTTATCAGATTCGCTTAGAAGACCCCAATTCAGAATCGGCACTCAGAGGCGCCCATCGCCCCCTTATTGCCTCAGGTGATAAGACTTCATTTCACGATCGAAAAACCTTCGTTTCACACTCCCAAATTTCGATTCCAGCCGACAATCTGCCCAATTCCAAGGTTTTCTGGCAATTGCGCCTCCCTCGATTACGCGAATCACTGGCGGGGCCAACACACGGAGTCGGCCTATCACAGTGATCAGAAGTCATGTTCAACTTGGCTCGAGAACTCTACCCCTGGTCGTAGATATAGGTGCACGAACATCGTCGATATAGTCACCCCCTCTGGTTTATTCCCACCCCTTCAGCGAAAGAACTGGGCATAACTTTCTGCTCGCTTATGTGACTACAATTCGGAATCGGCACTCCGAGATGGTCGACAAGGCGCTGGTTTTGCGGAATTCCGTTCTGGGAACGAAATTCTGTCGCGGAGCGTGTAGTGTACACCGATTGTCGTACACCTTGGGTAGGACGCGGATATTTGTTCGTCCGGTGATCGAAATCACCCGTGAGGCCCTAATTCAGAATCGGCACTTTATTCCGGTCGGCACAAGGTCTCATTCGGAGATTTCCAGTCCGACGCCCAAATTTCTCTCCAGGTTCGTGGTCGCGGGCTGCCGTTGCGATCGCATACGGACACCCCTTCGCTCAAACGGGCATACCTTTCCGGTCGATTATCAAAATCGCTTATAAGACCCCAATTTGGAATCGGCACTCAGAGGCGCCCGTCACCCCTATTGTCTTTGGCGATAAGATGTCGTTTAGGGGTCGAAAAACTTTCATTTTGCACTCCTAAATTGCGATTCCAGCCGACGATCTCCCCGATTCCAAGGTTTTCTAGTAGTAGCGCCTCCCTCGATTATGCGAATCACTGGCGGGGCCAACACACGGAGTCGGCCTATCACGGCGATCGGAAGTCATGTTCAACTCGGCTAGAGATCTCCATCCCTGGTCGTGGATATGGGTGCGCGAAGATCGCCGATATAGTCACCCCCTCCGGTTTATTCCCACCCCTTCAGCGAAATAACTGGGCATAGCCTTCTGTCCGGGCAACGGAATCGCTTATGTGACCACAATTCGGAATCGACACTCCGAGACGGTCAACAGGGCGCTAGTTTCGTGGAATTATGTTCCGGGGCCGAAATTCTGCCGCGGAGCATGTGTAGTAGTACACTGATTATCGTACACCTTGGGTGGGATGCAGATATTTGTTCGCCCGACAATCGAAACCACTCGCGAGGTCCCAATTCGGAATCGGCACTTCGACCCGATCGACACAAGGTCGCATTCGGAGATTTCCAATCCGGTGCCTAAATTCCTCTTTGGGAGCATGGTCGCGGGCTGCCGATGTGATCGCATATGGACACCCCTTCTCTCAAACGGGCATAACTTTCCACTCGGTTATCAGAATCGCTTATAAGACCCCAATTTGGAATCTGCACTTAGAGGCGCTCGTCGCCCCCTTATTCCATCAGGCGATAAGGCGTCATTTTGGGGTTGAAAAACCTTCATTTCGCACTACCAAATTGTGATTTCAGCCGACGATCTCCCCGATTCCAAGGTTTTCCGGCAGTAGCGCCTCCCTCGATTACGCGAATCGCTGGCGGCGCCAACACACAAAGGTCGCCTATCACGGTGATCAGAAGTCGTGTTCAACTGGGCTCGAGATCTCCACCCCTGGTCGTAGATATGGGTGCATGAACATTGTCGATATAGTCACCCCCTCCGGTTTATTCCCACCCCTTCAGCGAAAGAACTGGGATAACTTTCTGTCCGGGTATCGGAATTGCTTATGTGACCACAATTCGGAATCGGCACTCCGAGACAGTCGACAAGGCGCTGGTTTCGCAGAATTCCATTCTGGGGTCGAAATTCCACCGTGGAGTGTGTGTTCTAGTACACCGATTGTCGTACACCTTGGGTAGGAAGTGGATATTTGTTCGCCCGGCGATCGAAACCGCCCGCGAGGCCCCAATTCAGAATCGGCACTTCGATCCGGTCGGCACAAGGTCACATTCGGAGATTTTGGGTTCGGCGCCCAAATTCCTCTTCGGGAGCGTGGTCGCAGGCTACCGATGCGATCGCATACGAACACCCCTTCACTCAAATTGACATAACTTTCCGCTCGGTTATCAGAATCGCTTATAAGACCCCAAGTCGGAATTAGCACTCAGAGGCGCCCGTCGCCCCCTTATTGTCTCAAGCGATATGACGTCGTTTCGGGGTCGAAAAACCTTCGTTTCGCACTCCCAAATTGCAATTCCAGTCGACGATCTCCTTGATTCCAAAGTTTTCTGGCAGTAGCGCCTCCCTCGATTACACAAATTGCTGGCGGGGCGAACACACGGAGTCGGCCTGTCAAGACGATCGAAAGTTGTGTTCAACTCGGCTCGAGATCTCCACCCCTGGTCGTCGATATGGGTGCACGAACATCACTGATATAGTCAACCCATCCGGTTTATTCCCACCCGTTCAGCGAAAGAACTGGACATAACTTTTCGTCCGGGCATCGGAATCACTTATGTGACCACAATTCAAAATCGACACTCCGAAACGGTCGATAGGGTAGTGGTTTCGCATAATTTCATTCCCGGGCTGAAATTCCGTCGCGAAGCGTGTGTACTAGTACACTGATTGTCGTACACCTTGAGTAGGACGCGGATATTTGTTCACACGACGATCGAAACCGCCCGCGAGGCCCCAATTCGGAATCGGCACTTTGACCCGGTCGACACAAGGTCGCATTCGGAGATTTCCGGTCCGGCGCCCAAATTCCTCTCCAGGAGCGTGGTCACGAGCTGCCGATGCGATCGCATACGGACACCCTTCGCTCAAGTGGGCATAACTTTCCGCTCGGTTATCAGAATCGCTTATAAGACCTCAATTCGGAATCGGCACTCAGAAGTGCTCGTCGCCCTCTTATTACCTCAGTTGATAAGACGTCGTTTCGCGGTCGAAAAACCTTCGTTTCGCACTCCCAAATTGCGATTCTAGCCGACGATCTTCCCAATTCCAAGGTTTTCCGGCAGTAGTCCTCTCTCGATTACGCGAATCGCTGGCGGGGCCAACACACGAAGTCGGCGTATCACGACGATCAGAAGTCATGATCAACTCGGCTCGAGATCTCCACCCCTGGTTGTAGATATGGGTGCACGAACATTGTCGATATAGTCACCCCCTCCGGTTTATTCCCACCCCTTCAGCGAAAGAATTTGGCATAACTTTCTGCCCGGACATCGGAATCGCTTATGTGACCACAATTCGAAATCGGCACTCCGAGACGATCGACAGGGCGCTAGTTTCGAGGAATACTGTTTCGGGGCCGAAATTCCGCCGTAGAGCTTGTGTACCACCGATTGTCGTACACCTTGGGTAGGACGCAGATATTTGTTCGCCCGACGATTGAAACCGCCCGCGAGGCCTCAATTCAGAATCGACACTTCGACTCGGTCGGCACAAGGTCGCATTCGGAGATTTCCTCTCCCGGAGCGTGGTCGCGAGCTGCAGATGCGATCGCATACGGACACCCCTTCACTCAAACGGACATAACTATCCGCTCGGTTATCAGAATCGCTTATAAGACCCCAATTCGGAATCGACATTCAGAGGCGCCCGTCGCCCCCTTATTATCTCAGGCGATGAGACGTCGTTTCGGAGGTGGGAGGGGGATGCCGCGGGTGGGGAGGAGATGATCGATGTAGTACATATTGTACCATATTGTCCTGTCGAATACTCGGCACAGCCGAGTCAACTGACTCCGCCAACCCTATTGATATGTGAGAAGAATAGACTTTTGAAAGTTTTAAAATTTTATTTGAAAATTTATAAAATTAGAAATTAATTAGAAGTCTCTGACTATAATAAGAAGGTATTTACTGTAACATGATTTAATGTATACTGTAACTAAAGATAACACTTACTGTAATGAGTTATAATTCTGTTAGAGACTAAAAAATAAATCAAATATGTATTAGAGACTCTTAATTAATTTACACTTTATAAAATTATAGAGACTAACAAGTAAAAATACCACAGAGATAAGAAGATTACTTATTTGACCCATCCGTCTCTTCTCTTCTCTCCGGGGGAGCAGCTAGGAGCCCACGACGAGTCCACACAGCCGGAGGAGCTCCCATTTCTCTGCCCCTCCATCCCTCCCTCCAATTTGGATTCTTTTCTTCTCCTCCAGATCTCTGGGTGGGCTTCCAGGGTGGCCCGGAGGTGGAGGAGGAGGGGGAAGTGGGGTTGGAGCGGCGCCGGCGCCGGCGTTAGGGGGGATGGGGCGGCCGAGGTACATCTCGCTGCCGATCATACTAGTCCTCTTGGCGATCGGCTACCTGTACCACGCCACGGTATTCGTGGTGATCGACGGGTGGCTGGGGCTGTCCACCGCGGCGGGGCTCATGAATGCCGCCGCCTTCTCCGGACTCGCGTTCATATGCGTCGCCACCTACGTGATGGCTATCTCCCGCGACCCCGGCCACGTACCCTCGGTGTACGCCCCCGACATCGAGGACCCCGGCATGCCCATCCACGAAATCAAGAGAAAGGTGCTCTTTTTGTCAGCCCCCCCGCACCTTCCTATCCTGTTCGTTTCCGACATTGTTGATTTGTTTGTTTTCGCTGTTGGCAAGCTTCTTGCTCCGTCTAGGGCGAGGATTTTTGCAAATTTGCGGTAGCTTGGTTTGTCTCCGCGTTCGGGTTTGCCCTAGAAAAGAATAGTCATAGTTTGCTGAGGGCGCTGGCGGAAGACGGGGAGGTGGGTGAATGTAGAGGGAGCTGAGGTTTTGGAGAGTTTTGAGTGCTTAAACGATTATGGCCAGGATGATTTTGTTCTATGTAGCCTTCATCTGTTTGTGACCCACCATTGTTTTTCCTCTTTTGAGGGCGTTTCAGGGATTCTGTTGTGCTTTCTTTCGAAAAAAAAATGCAACGTTCGTAGTCCCTGAACTGTGTTTTGATATGGTTCAGAAATGCCCTTGTATCAGTGGGACGTCTTATTTTAAGAGCACATCCTCGCAATGACATAAAATTATCATTCTTGTTGGCCTTAGAATTCCTGAGAAAACGTGGGTTTTCCCCCTATATAATCATGTTAGCAAAACCTAGTTGTGGATATTTGGAACCAGCTGAAGAAGAGAAAAGCAAGGAACTCCAGGTTGAAGAAAAGGAAGCCACTTTTTTCTATACTGAAACGGCGCAAGGATTTGAACCTGCAGTCAGTTAGATTCAGTTCAAGGCTTGCCTCCCCGTTCTTGTTGTCTGTATCCCCTAGAAGTATGTGGCATGGCGTGTGAATCAGATCATCGGATGCTTTTCTGCACTTCAGGTTTAAGAGCAAGTGGAGATCGTTATCGACATTGAGCTATGTTGCTGGTTGTGAGAAACCTGGCAAGGTGTTGCGACAGTAAAGTAACACCGTGGACCCACTGCCTATTTGAACTTCAACTCCAGTGTTATAAGCTGCACATAAGGACAATAGCCTGATGATCCAAGATGCCTCCAAACAACATCAACGCTATAATACTTTGTTGTTGATTGCCAACCTTAATATGGTTAATGGCCTTATCTAACCCCATCTTGGCCTATAACTGAGAGTTTCACTGGATGGGATTTTTTTTTCCTGATTGTAAACACTTTCCAGCGGACAAATAACAACCTCTAATAGGGTTATTGGCCTTCCCTCCCCCCCCCCCCCCCCCCCCCCCCCCCCAACACCCACACACACTAAATCTCATCTGTTTGAGCAAGCTTCCAAAGCCCATCCGCCAGGGGTTGGAAGAAGTCCATGTCATCTGTTTTGATGTAGATCCAGGATCTAGGAGTCAAAGAATCACAGGTGCAAATCGATCCAAGGTCTTAATCGTCCAATCCCCAAAACAAACTTTAATTGCTATATCACCTTTTTTTCCCGATAATTACTGGAAACATTGTAATAGTCCATCCTATGAGCTGCAATCTAATACCGATTCTACTGTTTGAATGAACTACAATCCACTGTGATTATGATTACATTTTCAAGTTGGGTTGGAATATCCCAAATCTGACCTGACCATGCCCATGTACAGATGTTCCATATTTGCCTATATTTGAAAATTGGGCCCTGTTATGTGATGCGTGTCATTAAAAATCCTGTCTGGACCCAGTTGAAGTTCATATTTCTTACCCAAGGGGAAACTTACTCTTTCTACCCACAGCAGAACCTGGCAGCTGTCCTTTGTACTAAAGTTATTCGTTGGCTTGTTGTTTCATTATCAGGAGATGTCTTACTTAAGATCATGATTTTCTCTCTACCACAACTCTTCCAGTGCAATGTGGTAGAGTTTATGATGTTTGGATCATCCAATTATTCCACATTGCTTCACTGTGTTTTATGGAAATGACGAATCTTATTTACTTGAAGATATAAGGAGGGATGGATTAACAATTAGTCCTTTCAATGGAACTGCAATTTCTGTGGCCTCTTACTTTTAGAGCTTGTGTTGAATTACCAATGTTTTTGGTGGCAGATTGAAATGATTTATGTCTTGTTCTGGTATAAGCAGAGGTCAGTGACTTGAGATACTGTTGGATGCATTCCCTTTTTAGTTATTCCAATGAAAACTTTATGGTTCATGCTTATGAGTCTTATTTGGCAGTACCATGGTTTGGGCAGTTTCAGATTCCTATTATAAAATGTCAAAGCCTGTGTTTCATGAGTCCTTGTTATGATGTATTTCTATCAGGGTGGTGATTTGAGATACTGTCAGAAGTGTTCCCACTATAAACCTCCTCGGGCACATCATTGCCGGGTTTGCAAAAGATGTATTTTGAGAATGGTATGTAGAATCGTTTACAATGTTTGTTTCTGGAAATTTCCGAGGAAACTAAAAGGCAGGAACTTATGCTTACAGGACCATCACTGTGTCTGGATAATAACTGCGTTGGGCATGCAAATTACAAGGTTTTCTTTGTCTTTGTGCTGCATGCCGTGTTTGCCTGCCTGCACGCAATGGTATTGATTTTCTTTTAGTTAATGAGTGACTAGGAAGTTGTTCTAACAGGGGGAAGATTATACAGTTTCCTAAGAGATGATGTGTTCTTTTAGGCCTTGCTTGTAGGTAGCGCTGCATATGGATTTCATACGGATCAGCAACAAACTGGAGGTTCTTTCAGAACTTCATATGTACGTTTGTATGGTTATACATATGGAAGTATCGTAAATTGCTACATAGTAGCTAAGCATTGTCTTTTGCAGATTATTTGTGGGGTGCTACTATTTCCATTAACTATGGCTCTGAGCATATTGCTGGGCTGGCACATCTACCTCATCTTGCATAACAAGACAACTATGAGGTTTGTGTATCTTCGAGTCGTTCCTCAACAATCGCTTGATTGAGAATCCTATTGCCCGTAGTTCCTCAACAATCACTTGATTGAGAATGCTTATTTCATATTGCATTTTGTAGTACCATGAAGGCGTAAGAGCTATGTGGCTGGCAGAAAAAGTGGGAATATTTACAGGAATCCATATGATCTTGGTGCATATGAAAACCTTGTCTTGGTGAGAATTTTAGTTTTGTTTCTTATTATTTTTAGGTGCAATTTTGTTAGCAATTTCCTTTTGCCCTGTCCTAGTTCCTAGCAACCCATGTTTAACAGTGTCACTAGTAGGGACAAGGCAGCTGATTCTGTTGCCTGGGCAGACAGCCTAAGCAGCGAGGCAGGTGCCTTAGCAATGTTGCAGGTCTCTCTGTCAATTTTAACATTTAAGAGCACTGTCTGTACTTGAGTATTTGCAAATACACTTCTGTTTCTATAAACATATTATGACCTGACAAGTGTAAGAACTTAAAGGTTTATGCCTACACTTAGAAATATAAGTTACTCTCATAAAGTGTCACTGAAATGCATACCAGTGACATAAGATGCACGTGTCAACAATCCATGCTTTGCATATTTTGCGCATAATCTTTCAGCTCCCTGGCATTAGATTACGATTTAAGCTTGTTTGCTAGATAATGATCTAAACTTGTTTCTTTCAGATACTAGGCCCCAATATTTTATGCTGGATTTGCCCCACTTCTGGACATATTGGATCTGGTCTCCGCTTTCGGACTTCCTATGACAGTACTCTTCCTGAAGTGCCCAGATGACATGACAACAAGTCTTGAGATGACCCACGAAAAATTTTCGTTTTTCCCTTGAAGTGCTAGCCAGTGACAATCTCTGGACAAGTATTGACCAATATCTTGTCCTGGGCTTGCCCCTCAAGTGAAATGTCCATCTTTTTGTCCTTTTCTCGCTGCGAGGAACCTGCAGGGCATCCACTTGTTCAGCATACGGTTGGGTTCTGATTCTTCTGGTGTTTGTGCGCATTTGAATTTGAAGTTGCCTTCTCCTGTTGCAATGCGTCTGACCAATGTACTGAGTAAAGACACTGAGGAAGGATATTTTCCAAAAAAAAAAAGGCAGTCAGGGAAGATGAGATTTGACAAAATGTCACAAGCCTCCACCCCACCCGCCCCAAGAAGGGGTGCTGTCTGTACAAGGAAATTGTTGCAAGGTTTTAAACAAGAGATATAGGATCTTCCCTGCTCATTACGATGTGGTGCATATATCCCTGGTGGCATATGTTGTTTCTTGAAGTGTTTCACACGTTGACCCTCTTGGAACTCTTTTGCTTGGTAGGAAAGGAAAGCGATGCATGCCATTGTCTCTGTCATCATCATTTGGACAAAGTTGAAGTGTCAGATGTTCTGGTACAGCAAGTCATGATTTTTTTATTTTGATCGATCGACGTAGGTAGTCTGCTCTTATCACTATCATAGTGTGTTTAAACATGACTGTCGGCTACCTTCCTTCACATACATATGTGGATGCCTGAAACTATTCATGGAGAACACATTTGAGTGGGGTCTAGATCATTTTTAAGCGCTGGTGAGGATGAGACTTTTTGAGTAGTCCCCAGTCCTCATCTGCCACATATCTCATTTGACTCCATCTGGTTTAAATCAACGCCTCAGTCTCAACATATTTTTTGTTCGATGTTGTATTAATCATATCAATCCAGGTTTGTACATGCAATGTTGGTGATGAATGGTGTTGTATTTATGTGTTCAGTGTTGTATTTGTCTTTTTTGTGTTGTGGGCAGGGTGAAGACAAGGAAATGGCGATAGATGATGAAATGACAAGTGTAATATTATGCATTTGGTCTAGTTAGAAGTGGCAAAATGCCAGATAAAATACACTTTATCAGATGAAAGCATCGAACCCACATCTCGTATCTTAATTGTACAGACAAACATATCATCACTCAAACCCTTGTTTTGAGAGCATATGCGGACAGAGTCTTGGGACTTGCAGCGTACGTCGTATGAGCTTTTGCGCACTTGGTGGCAGTACCTGCCTCCTATTTTTCTCTTTAAAAAAAGGCTGTGGTAGAAAGATATAATCTTTCTTAATTATGATAAGACGATATCAAAGAGGAACGACAGCGGCTGTTTCTTTTGCTATGAAATGGTGTGATTCTATCGACGTGGGTTGGTACGATGATGCAACAGTCATACATCGTATGCGATATATTTGGTGATCAAGGCCCACCCATAAGTTCATGTGATAGAATAATCAAAGGACCCGCTTAGATTTCAAATTTTTGTTTATGGAGGTCTATGTTGAAGTAAAAAAATTTTTTTAAATGACGAAATTCGTAAAAAAATTATGTTTTCATCATGAAATCTCTAGATCTAAAACATGCAATGTTATTTGTACACTTACCTCCCCGTTCAAAGTTGACGGTAGAAAGAGTGCTTAGGGGTGTATTGGTCGATGGTTCCCATCTCTCAAAGGTGTCCCCCCAACAGTTATAAGGGTAAAGTAGATAGAACAACTCTAGATGGCTTTTGACTTCATATACTCTATTTTTACTTCTCGACTTACTGCTATTTTTTTGCCTCTATAATTTTTAACTAGATTGTTTGATAGTTGACTCCAAAAATTAATCTTCGGACTTGACTTTTTTGCAAGTCCGATAGAGCGATGAATCGTCACCCACCACTCCATCAAGACTCAATAAAATTCCTCTTAGATGAAATCTTAAAAATATGATCTTTTCAATAAATAGGATCTCGGTTTTAACATTATTCTATTTGTTACATATTTTAAATTAATAATAGACAGTAAATGTTCAATAAAAATTTGATGTGGTATATACATTTTCTATATAATTATTTATTTATATAAGAGATAATAAGATATAAGAGAAGTGTTCTCTTCAGTGAAATCACAAGATAGTAGTACACTTCAAAAAGGAACAAAAGGTCGGTACTTGGTGGGGATATCTTATCCCTCCTCCTCCCTCCTCTGCAAACCCATGGACGGGCGCCACGGACAAGAGCTTGCGGAGAGAGTCTCGATCTGATCAAGAACTAATCTTCAGATCCTCCGGAGGACGCCGGGGATGGATTCGGGCGTGGGAACGTCCCTTGAGCTCAGAAGGTTGGGCACCCTCCTGCTTCCCCTTTCTTTTCTTGATTAGCTTCCCTCTGCAACAATCTCTGTTCTTGAAACTTGGAAGATACGATTGATATGCGCGTGATTCGATGGGTGGTTCTCATCACCTTGGATTTCGGAAGGCGTTTTTGTGGGATTTCCACCAGCTTCTGACGATTTCTACTCATATCATAATGGGGTTCTCTCCTTTTGCCCCCATGTCGTTTATTTCAGAAGGGGGCGCCTCATCGGCTGGGGTTAGATCACATATACAACTACTAAGAACTGGGAGCTACAAAGATTGCTTAGTTTTCCAAGATTAATATAGGTTTGAGGAGAACACCCTAGCTGGGAGATCATGTGAAAGCACAATTGTTTCAAGCACAAGTCACAACCACATGCTTTCTTTGAAAATTTTTGTTTCTCTGATGTTTTATTAACCACAGCCTTTACTAATGTGTGAAAGCTATCACCTTTTTGGGGGTAGGAATCAAATCTTTCCAACAACACACAGTGAACAGGGAAATGAACTGGATCGGATTGGTTTGTTATCGCTGCCAACACCTGTGTCCTCACCTTGAGCTCCTGGATGATTGACCCTACGTAGGTTAATTAGGTTCTCCTTTCTCTCGATGGGGACTTGGGTTGATGCAGAAACATCGGAATCTACTGTTGATCTCTAGTGTTCTTCTGGTCAAATTGTTATAGAAAATATTGAAATCTTTGATGTGGATTCGAAGAGCCATTCATTTCACCTTCCGGGCTTTCGGTAAATGAGCCACTCAACAGTTATTTCACATCAACGTCCACGTGAGAAAAGTTTAGTGCATTTTGAATTATGCGAGGTGGATGTGACAGAATTGTACTTGTTCTAAACTTTTCTCCATGTAATAATTTAAAAGGGTTTTTCCAGTTATGCCAGCACCCACCACTACCAGGAACATATCCTGCACTCGCCCAGCTCGGGCAGGAAGAGGAAGTTACAACTGGAGCAGCTGGCCTTGCCCATGTCAAAGCACAAGTCCCGGCATCAACTGGATCTTGATGAGAGCTCTGGGGACAACATGGATGAGTCGGAAACAGCACGAGCAGAAGGGGCCTCTTCCAGAGGCATCAGCAACACCATGAGGGACCTTAAAGACCATGCAGAGATGTCACCCAAGATGTTTGTTCCCCGTTTCCAGTCCTCGGCATCGGCCGGCAATCCTCCTGAAGGCAGTGGTTTCAGGGACAGACTCTATTCCTTGGACAGCAGAGTTGTCAAGAACAGCAAGAACCCGAACCGCCAGCTCCCTGCACTTGATGCCAATCATGGTGTTGATGAGCCGGATTGCCGGCTTCCTGCGCCTGGTGTCGACGAGGGTGCGGTTGAGTTCATTGAAGAAGAAGAAGAATGCTCATATGCAACAGCCCAGGAATTGATGCTGTCCTGCTGTGAAGATGTGGGGCTGCACACACTTGGGCTTTCTTCTGCGAAGTGGAACATCAAGCAAGGTATGAGCTCAGCTCCCCATTCCTGCTGCCTGGTTGCTTAGCCATTTGTTTCTGTTCATGTGTGCTGCCAGATGTGATGAATCGTCGACGTGATCTTTGTTTGCAGATGCTCTTCCGGGCAGTGTGAGGCCGACCATAGACAAAGAATTTGAGGAGTACTTCTCCACGCTCATGCTTTAGTGAGGGCTGGTGCTGAGCAATAAAAGCTGCGCTTTGATGTTTCCTTCTTTCTCTGACAATTAGTGAGACCTGCAAGTCTTGTTTTCTCAAATGCCTGCTCTTTAATGTAAACTATAACGATCTGGACTCATCTTCTCAAGAGGAGCAACTGCTGCCAGGGCTCCTTGAAGGGGCTGTTCCAAACATGTAAAGAAAAAGTAGGATCTTTGGATTCAAGATCAACAAGAGCAATCTCCAAATTTCGGGTCACTATCTGTTTTTTCCCCTAAAAACAAAATGAGCCCTTTCATGAAATGGTTGTATAGATGTCAAACATTGTTCATATCAATCCAGATGAAACTAGTCCAGAGATTTCTGGGTATTACATAATGTAAATAAAACATTCAGAGATTCTGCGTCTTACATAAAACTTAACTCACTGCAACGTATTACAAATTCAAAGCCCATGCAAATCACTTGCATAGCTGCCCTCGTATGTGGCAACATATCGATCTTGCTCTGATTCCCCTTACATTTGACAGGTCTTCAAAGTTCCATGAATATAGAGTGAGGATTGTGCAATAAACGCTCAACAGAGATAACCTACTTTGCCTTGCCCTTGCCCTTCCCTTGAGTTTTCTTTGCTTCTAACTTGGCTTGCACTCTAGCAGCTGCAGCAGCTTTTGCTTCTTCTCTCTTCTTCTTTTCTTCCTCCTTTCTTGCAGCGGCCATCTCTCTCTCCCTCTTCAGTTCCCTGATTCAAGTTAAAGCACGTGAATATCCAAACGCCTAGAAACAGGGGATTCCTTGGAACATTCATCCGATACATCAGCTAAAAAAAAAAGTGACACAGAGAAAACATTTTAGGCAGTATCATTCAACGCCATAAACCAAGATACAAAAAACATCATTTAATTTGGATCCAAGACCTATATAGCAGGATGTATCAATCAGGGTAGATACATGAGAAGCCAAAAGGCATGAGCCCCTTAGCACTCGATTGGGACAACCATCTAGCCAAAAGATCACAATGGACACACACACTAATCAAGTAAGACCAAAGAAAACATTGTTGTATGGTCATTGAGATTTATGATGAATGCTTCTGTCCACTGATGATTACATTTCTGAATACGCAAGCCATAAAGACATATTGGTCCACTAAAATGATTTACAAAAAGAATACTAGACATGTGAAATAGCAGAACGTCTTATCACAAATATATCTGTACATCAACCCTCCTTATGCCAATATGATGATATACTATCATTGATGGCCTCCATTGAACATTCACAAAAAGCAACTCAATAAGGTCTTTCAAGTACAATCATGTATTCCGCAAATGCGACCAAGCATCAATGCCCATTCCCCATGAAAGAAAAGTATCAGCTTAGTCCGGAATACTGTACTCAGAGAGAGCTCAACCATTTTTCTATTTTAAGAACTTGGTCCCAAATCCCAATGGTGGACAGAAAGCTCTCTTTTACTAGACCATGTAACATATATATTTTTTCTAATGCATGATAGTTAAATTATGACGTTTTGTAAAATAAGAACAAGAAGAAACAAATGTTTTCCCAAAGAAAGGGAAACTAAGAAGAGATATCCCAAAGTTTGCACCGGTTGATTTTGCACTATGAAATTGTAGCCACATATACACTGGTAATAATAGTACATCCCAATTTTACATAAGCATACTAAATGGAGATACAACCACCAGACACTTCTAAATCTATCCTATAACCTATCAAATGGAGATACAACCTCCCTTTTCCCTAATCCCCATGATAAACATCACAAACTATGTTCTTCAAAAAGCTATCTTAGCATCGAAGGTACAAGTCAACTTGACAAAATAAACTCAGTCTTGGGCACAAAGGCTACAATTGTGTTTTTTTGGAAGATTTCAGTTTTAAGTTTCATGGTTCCATATACAATCTTTACTTGCTTTACTTATCTGATTAAGACAGAATATACATACCTGCTATAAAAAAATTAGTTTGCTTTTAGTGCAAAATTTAGATAAACAATATTATAAACCCGTTGCTAAATTTGACCAGTACTTTTCATAGTTAACAAATAAATCCATGATATGTGTCATCAGAAGAGTATTTCTTTCAAATAAAAAACTCAACAGCCAAAGATATATACATTCGTCATGTAATCATGGTAAGGTTCCAAATAGGGTTGCACCTGTGGGCGGACTAGACAAACTGTGATCAGGCCAAACTAGGTCACCTTGGTTTGGGTTTGGGTTAGGGTTAGTGGGACAGTTGCATAGGCCCTTCGGGTTCACCAGCCTCTAATAAACCCAAGTATAGGTTAAAAAATGTTTTACATAATACAAAAGCAGCTTATGTGTTAAGATTACTATGGTTTTGTTAGGATCAGGGTGGGTTGGGCTATAGCATTCACCTTGGTTTCACAGGGTTGGAATGGGTTGAAGTACAGTATATGAACTCAGTTTCAGGTTTGGGAACTTGGGACGGATTGGGTGTGAGGTCACATGGAGCCAGGTTCTTTTCAAACTCTTTAGACAGTGTATTGGGTCCTGGTCTCCTAGCCCTGTCCAAGTTGCAGTTCTAGAAAGAAAAGTTTTGCAAATATTTAATTGGCTGCTTGTTTAAAAGGCAACGCCCAGTACCTAGCCAACATACCTGCCAGAAGCGAGGATAATTCAAAACTGCTATAAGGCCAGTTGACAAGCAAACATACATTCTTGGTTGTGCAGCTTAAACTCATGACTGAAATTAATCCCTAAGACTTTTGAAGAGCTAAAGAAGACGAATAAAAGATATATTATTCTCATAGGAAACCACCAGCTTAAGAATGAATTCAACTCAATCCCCACATTCAGTGGTCAAATATTATCTAATGTGAAGTAGCTTCAGTTTTTCTTCACCACAACCCAAAACTTCTTTCTCAGAAAGTCCCAACAATTCTACACAGAGGTTTCGATAACTAAACTTGCAAGACCACAATTTCTTGGCATATATCACCCATGCCCATGATATAATTCCAATCCCTATCAGGTGTTTCCGAAGAGACTGGTGCACAATTCATTCACACAATGGTTAAAACATACCATCTTAAAGTACAACTATTTCATACTAACAATAGTTGCCTTGCTGACTGGAAGAGAATAAAAAAGGCTCTTATAGATGACAAATAAAACAAACGAATCATGCAGAAACAGCTTTTCAAAGGTTTAAAGAAGCCAAGAGAAACATGTATGATGGACAGGAGTAATTCTCTCTTTCCATGTAGGTTGGCCTATTACTCCTTTTAAGCAATGAAGATTATTCTATCCCAACTTATACTGAATCACCCTGTCCCACTCACCAGAAAACTGGCTTGGTGACTGTGAGTAATGACATGGACAAGACTTGGTAGAAACCAGAAAATACAAAGGCATCAGTGATCATTCACTTACTCAAGTCTTGCCTTCTCATCAGAAACACTACCAAGACTGGAGCCTTTCCTAGGTTGACATGCCACCAACTCCACCTCGAATATGAGAGTTGCACTGCAGATAAACATGCAATAAAGTTGTTTCAGTTTCAGGAAGTGAAGGATAAAAACATGAATTTAAAGCAAAAAAATTACTCTGGAGGAATATCTGGTGGAGAACCAGCACTTCCATAGGCATACTCCGGCTTGCAAGTGATTTTCGCAACTTCTCCAACCTGAAGGATCATGCAAAAAAAGAAAACATGTCATGAGTAGTATACTGATTGGAAAACCAAAACCAAAATATAAATTCTTTTCGACCTTCATGGTTTTCAAGGCAATGTCCCAAGCTTTGATCACAGTGCCCTTTCCAATCTCAAAAGAGAATATTGAATTATCTTCATGAGTAGTATCAAACACTTCACCAGTTTCAGCAAGAGTTCCTTCATAATGAACTGTATGCAATCATGACAGGTCATCAGGATTAGAGTGCAACTTGTCACATTATTGAAGATTATTCAATTGAGGGATAAACAAGTTAACTAGAGGCACATGTAATTCAATCAAGGCTTTTAGAAAGATTTGGTATCAAACACAGAGAAAAATATTTATACCAATCTGTTCTCAACTGTCTGAGGTGATCACGTAGTTGATGAGGTGAGGCAAGGTAATGACAAGTTGCTGGTCAGATTGCCAAGGAGATTGCCTGAAGTGCTTGGACCACTTAGGCAGTCACCTGAGGGCAACTTGCTCACCCAGCCCACCTTGGCAGGTAAACATAACCCGCACACATGTTAAATCCTCATTTCTTCAAATTTGATGTTAGTTTCTAAACTTATTTGGCATATCTGTAGTTCTGATTTATGTGTGTATGCCATATCTAACAATAAAAATATATATATCATCAGAGCCATCATCTATATATGTATGTACATATGTATAATAAATGCCGCCTCAAATGCCAAGGCCATCGCCTAGACTTTTGAGGTGGTGATCCTTCAATCACCCATTGCGTTGACTACAATCACCTAACATAAACAAGGAGTGAAACACAGATCAGAAAAGCCTCCATCAATCTGAATGGAAACTCCTGACTTCTTCCTTTGGCCTAGAACAACTGAGAGCTGGCAAAGTAGATGGAAAAAGAGAACAATAAAGAGAGCATAGACTTCCTCTAACATGATGGCTATAGTTCTGTACTTTCTTTCCCTTTGGCTCTGCACGTCTATTCCCTTTCTGCAGGGATGTTTTTCATATTTCAGGACTTGCAACAAGATGACAACCTAATTCCCAGCGCATTTAGGTTTCAGGTATAAACTGAATTTAATACAGTGATCTTTGGCCGAATAGCATAGATACACATCATCTATTAACCTTCCTGAAGAAAAGAAGGCTCAATTTTTTTTGAAGGTAAAAGAAGACTCAATTGTCTGGTACAGATGTAAGTTAGCGTATGGTTCAAGAAAAAGCAACACATTATGAAAAGTAACATAGGCGCTCAAAAGTTTCTTCAAAGTTGAAAAATAGAAGACACAGCCAGTGATTAAAAAGTCGGCTGCCTAGGCAGCTAGGCAGGCTGATTAGTCGGCTCAGGGCCCCTAGCTGCCTAGGTGGATCCCAACTTGACTATTTCTGCAATATTTCATTTAGCATGTTTATATCTGTAAATGACTTTTATGCCCCTGTCTAAGTTACATGTGAATTATATTTCAGTTACCCTTTTTGACCTTTCCCTCAAATTGCCAACTCTAAGTGACCATCATTTCATGCATGGTTCGCCAAGCCATACTGTACTGATGGGGTCCGGGCATACCGTACAGTGCCTGGGTGATTATGGTACCTAGGCACGGTCGGTACAAACGTCATCTGATTCAAGTCTTTTTCCTTTTTTTTTTCTTTTTTTTTTCTTTTGTATCATAGTAAAGGCCCAAACCATTGTGATATGGTATGGTATGTCTGGTACCATACTATGCCATCAAATTATTCTTCGTTCTGGCACATTGTTATGTCGAACCTTGGTTCCATGAAGGACTCCAAGTCTAATTTCAGTGCCGGGGCCTTAAATCATGTCCTTTAATTCAATCAGATTATTTATCATGATGCTTATGTCTTTAAATATGAGATGTGTATACTCTCAACATTATGGATTAGCAGCAGGAGTGATAAGATTTTTTTTTAAAATCCTCAAAAAACACCGACTCAGACTTGAGGTGCCCGACTCGCCGCCTAGTCAGTCCGAGTAGTCAGTGAGGGGAGTTGTCCGACTCAAACCACCTCGTCCTTTTTAAAAACATTGGACGCAGGATATATATAGCATTAATAATTGTGCACCATATTTTCCATTTGTATATCCTTCCTTATTGGGAATATGAAGTATCTGGACACATTTAGAAACATATAAAATCATCAATCTAAATAGGATTAAATAAACACCAGAGGCAAGCACTACATAAGAAATGGGCATGTTGAATGACCTCTCAAGTAAGAAACTGATAACTAAAGTCAGCTTTTCTCTTAGCAAATTTGAAAGAAAGTTTCTTGGAAATTGTGCATACCATCAACAAGTGGAAGATTTTCTGTCGGGCCAGTGGCATCAGCTTTTGCTTTCCTTACAATAGTCTTTAAAACACCTCCATCTCCTGTTAAATCTATAGCATCTCCCATTGTTTCTAGTTTCAAAGTTCTACATAAAAGCAAGGGAAGTAAAATATATGGAGGAAAAAAGCAACTTTGCAGTAATGGGAAAGGAAAAGTACAGACAACTTGATACTGTGGGACAAGGACATTTAATTTATTAGGGATTTCTCTTACAAGGAACTCCTTTTGGTCCAATTATCTTGTGTTCAGGCATAACATTGTGTCCAACCAGCATTCTAAATTCTAATCTCAATTGGGTATTATAGAATGATGAATTGATTGTCTTGGATAACTACTTTTCCATTTTCATTCATTTCATTTTTTACAACTCAGAAATAAGCTGTACATGATTTTATATAGTAAATGCTGGACAAAGATGTATGATTCTATGATGCCTTATTCTGGTTTTGGGATTGCATAATGTACATGTATTACACGTGTCAAGTCCACACAGTAGGAGAAACATATAGAGTACACATATAATGTACTCCACTTTCCTACTATACAATGATAATAAATGGCTCTTAGGAGTTCCCCATAATGTAGATTGGAGATCGAGTGGAAACCTTAAAAGGAGTACTGCCCAAGACAGAGGCCAAGGGAAGCACATTTATGGCATTTTCTGCAGCACTTCCAATTAGAATTCACTTTCATGTTTCACTTGCAAGTTTTAACATTTGAAGTATTAGATGGAACTGAATCTAGTCCCCATCCTTTTTTGGCCAATACATGAAGCTCCAATTTGGTCAGTTTTGTTTAAAAAGAAAAGATTACATGACAAAGGAAGAGGGTAAGTGCCTCTAATTGGAAGCCATCCTGACAAGCTCTTAATAGTTAATAATTGTATAGCATAATTTCCATTCATAGATGTAGCAAGCACAATGTGGTAAAGATTCAAATATTAAAGTGAGCTTCAGTTTGTACAGGCCGCATCAGAACCTGAACTAAATTGGCCATTGATGCAATGACACCTTCATAAAAATAGCAACAAAACATTTACATCCAATTCAAATCATGCAATCAAGACAAAGAGAAGATCAAACTTCATAAATAATAAAGAGAGTTATCATTTTAGGACTAACAAGTAACAATGCATCTCAAAGTGCCAGGCATCAGAGAAGAGGCAAACAGTTCTTTTTGCAAGTACATGAAAAGTTGATTCACCCATAGCAACATTGTTATTTAGCATCGATCAAAGGTTGCAGACCACACAGATTTTCCACTCTTCACATCAAAATTCGCGAACTGAGGCATCTAGACAAAGATGAGACGCAGATAATGGACAGTTCATAATAGTTTCGGGCCTCGGAGGCAGCCTGGTGCACCCAGCTATATTTACAGAGGCTCCTATTTCGTACAAAACCAACATAAAAACAGATGCGTGAAGTCTCCTCTAGTGATGCCCGAGAAATTCTCAAATGAATACGATTCTACTACCAGTCCGCACAAACGCCGAGAAAAAAAGACATCCAAAGGCAACGGGACACGGAAAAAAGGGGTTCTTCCACACACGAAGAATCCAGTTAGATGAAGCAAACTTTTGCATGCATTATCAAATAAGAATTTGAGGAAAACATGGGGACGGCCTTCTGTCTCCTCATCTGACGCATCAAACTACCATATATACATAGATGCTTGATGAAAACCGGTAAGGGAAGAACAAAGGAAGGAACGACACCCCCACCGGAAACCCTAGCAGTGCCCTTCCTCACTCTCGGAGACAAAGACGAGCGGGTGGCGGTGGAAGCGCCCACGGGCAGAGCGCGTAGAGGTCGAAGACACGCCGCCCACGGGGGGGCTCCGCCCCCTCCTACCCAGGAAAAAGGCAAAAGCCCGCTGCACCCGTCGGCCGGGGTTGGGGTGGGGGGTCGCCGGTGGGGTCCACATCCTTGCGTCACCTTGTTTTGTTGTGCCCTTTTGGGCGGTTTGAAAGAGTACTACTTTTAAACTTTTCTTCTCTATTTTTCCCCTTTTTCTTTTGTGAGATGAACAAAAAAGTAACACCATTTTGGAGGAAGCCACATAGGCTCATATCAATTAAGTACATATATTTAGAAACAAAATAACCACATCATAAAAATAAAATGTGTATTATATAGATGGAAAATCCTAAAAAAATATGTTTTTTAATTCTTTTCTGTTTGGGCCGCTGTAGTCATGGGCCGCCTCGTTCTCCGTGATTGGATTGATATGGGCCACGGGGCCCCGTCATTTGTACGAGCTGAACACTGTGCAAAAGGAAAAAAAAATCTGGTTTTTGCCATGGCCCAAAGGATGCCCAATTGGAAGTGCACCGAACAGATCTAATATTTTTTTTCCCTCAGGTTTTGGGTATGTTTAAAAGTTCTGAAATCTGAATTTAAACAGTTTCCAATGACCTTTAGTGATTTGAAATCGTTGTCTTTTACATCCCGTAGTGTACTATTCCCTCATTTTAATTGGTAATATATAAAGGGAGTTCCTAATAAGATATGTTATTTAAGCATTAAGTATTGGTATGTCTTTTCCTTCTAAAGTCAATAGTACTACTGCGGGATTCATGTCCAGGGCAGTCTAGTATGTGATGTTTTATTTATTTCTCTGCCCAAAAAATTAAGGTGACGCTTTATTCGATAGTGAATAATACCCTATTCCGGGGGGGGGGGGTCAGGGCAGTCTAGTATGTGATGTTTTATTTATTTCTCTGCCCAAAAAATTAGGTGACGCTTTATTCGATAGTGAATAATACCTATTCCGGGGGGGGGGGGGGGGGGGGTTTACCTGATCTACATATAATCTTCGAGGTGTGTAGGTCCGGGGTTTTTCTGGTCAAGTGGGGTAAAGACAATACGGGTACACGGAAAGTAGGAGCTGTCAAGTCCTGACCTTGGAGTTTACGAACACAATTCTTGAGTCCACAAAGCCACACGGGGCGGGGTTTCCTCGTTAACAAAAAAAAAAAAAAAGAAGAATACCCTATAATAATTAATTTCCAAGTACCACACCAACTGTGATTAACGGGTTTGCTTATCGTGATGCGGAATTGAGAGCAGCAAAAAGATAGTTTAGAACAGTTCGGAGATGCACAAAATACGAGTACCATAGGACAATAGTGGTGGCTGCGCGGTATGAATCTAGACGGGATGAATAGATTACAATAAGAAGTTAGAGAACGAAATAGAAGTTTATGTAAATTAGTTAAAATGTAGTGAAATAATTGAAGAATGAAAACAATTATAAGAAAAATGGAAGACTCGGTGCATGTTGATGGCTAAAAGGGGTTGAGCAAAAGAAGATCACTGAAGTTTTGTCGAGCAAAACTCTCCTTGATAAAAGTATGAAGAATGCTTGAAGTAGTAGAGGCTTGGGTGGTGCCTTTATTGTCAAAATGTTGGCTTAGTCTCCCCTCTCTTTTTGTTTGAGGGATCTCTCATAGCAAATATGAACTCTTTTCTTTTCTAGCTCATTCGATCTTCTCTCTCACTCCTTTTTCCTAGTTGTATTTATAAGATGTTTACAAAATCCGACCATTGGAGCTTTGTGAGTTGATCTTTGTTTTATATGTTAGGATTACTTCATGTAGCTCTTCATGATTTTTGAGATGTGAGAAGATGTTGCATTGCATCGGTCTTTGAGGATCTTGACATGTTGCTAAGTCTTGAGACTTGATCCCTTGCATATAGTTTGGATGATCATATCTTCTTTATTTGAAATATTCAGTCAAGTCAATAAAAAATTCTCTTATAAAAGGGTTTCTATTCCCATTGCAAACCATTAGAATAAAAGAACTTTAGATGTACATGAAAAGATCTTATTTTATGTAGCATTGTAACTTAATAGGGATGGCCTTGCATAGTTAGGCGACGTGAACTTTGCACTGTCCAACACAGTTCCCTTTTTCCTATTGTGCCGCTCATATAAAATATTACTAACTATGTACTTAGTAACGGTGAGTTCAAGATATATTGCACGAAGTATATATCAATTGAGATGTGAGTATAATATACAATATTTGAAATTGGCATCACTATTTAAAAAAAAATTAATATCCTTTTATTTTTTGTTCTTCTATAGAAATTTGATGGCCAACTAAGAATGGATGAAAGCAAATTAAGTTTAGAGTTCTTACTAATTTCAATTAAGCTTGACCATAAATATATGAAATTAAATTGATTAGAATATTTATTTTTGCTTTAGATGAAATTGACAATAGTTGATTTATAATATGCTCTTTTTATTTTAGTTTTCATCATGGATAAATTCACAAGCCGACAAAGTGTGATCCACTAGTTGAAATTAACATTATCAAAACAAAAAAACTAGATCTTGTTCCAATGGATCACATTCATTTATCATAGAGACTTAATAACATATAATTCCTACAAGGACTTAGCTATTTTTGCATAGAGGAACACATAATGGAGAGAACTTACTCGATCAATGGCACAAGAGAGAAACAAAAACTTAGAAACATTTCATACTTGAAAGATATAGTGGTCATCATATAGTTAGTGAATATAATCGATTGTCAAATTAATAAATTGAAACATAATCGATTAGTTCTATAGTGTGGACATAGTCAAATTTTGAGAGCTCTAAAACAAAATCGCTTGAATATTTAGAAAAATTCTCATAAAACTTAGTTGAAACATAATTGATTGTTGTGACAACATAATTGATTTTTTTCAATGTAGGCTTGTACTTACAATTTTTTTGCATAACTTACACTAAGCACATAATCGATTTTTGAACATAAGAGAAATCATATAATTGATTTTCGAAGCCAACAAAGAAAGTATATAATTGATTTAGCACATAGTGTCTAGTATGGAGGACTTTGATTATCTCTAGTGATCCTCCCACATACATGTCAATCAAAACCCTAAAACATCTTTGGTCATCACCATGTTGATAACCATGAAACATTATGTTAATTAATTTAAGACATGAAAGTCATGAAATAAGAGCACTTTTGTTGGTCCTTTTGGTACGGCAGCAAGCTAACCTAGAGGGGGGGGGGGGGTGAATAGGTTTTTCTGAAATCTGAAATAGAAACTTAAACACAGAAATTAACACTTGAAGGTTTGGTTAGTTTAGTGTGATAAAGAGTAGCAGTGCGGAAGCAAATAAACAATCATACAACGGACACAAGGAATTTATCCTGGTTCGGCCCTTCCCACATGGAAGTCCTACGTCCAGTCCCCAAGCAACCTCTTGGGATTTCACTAACCAAGGGTACAGTCCCCCTTAAGGACACTACAACACCCAGCATCCCAGCTGGTCTTCTTCTCTTTCCCGGGCAAGAAGGTAGCCCAGCCCACTTCTCTTACAGGTAAAGAAGTCAACCTCCTGCTACAAACCCCAGTACGGTTCTGCTAGACACAAATCCCTAGCTGAGTTACAAACTATATACAGTCCTACAGCTGGACAGAAATCTTTCTTAGAAAAGAAAGATCAGACTGAGAGCTATTACAAGATGAACACTCAGGACTTAGCTCACAGTCACAGACTCTCCCCCAAGATTACAATGAGTACAGGGAGAGAATGGACGAGAAGAAGGCTTGAAGGCGATGAAGACTTCTGCTTTGAAAAACTTATGTAGATTTTTGGCTCGAGCTCTTCTCTCTTGTTTTGAGTATATGTGGCGTTGATGTTCCTCACTTGGATGTACACTCCTTCAAAGATATTCATGAAAGCTCTATTTCTTTCTTCAGCCATGCTTCATCTTTTATATGAGAGGCTTTTGAAAAGGATCCGTTGGAGTTCTACCCGTTGCTCATCTCTTGTCTTGATCACTCTTGTGGTCTTTGAGGTCTGTGAGCATGGAAGAAAGTGTTAGCATAAAAGAGTGTTTACATGAAAACTGTGCATGCTACTGTGTTTATCTTAACATGCTAAAACTGATAAGTCATATCTTTTTCTGACAGGACTGAAAATTATGCATGCAGCTTTTTGTCAGAAGATATTTGACTTTTCATTTAGGCGTCAAAAACACTTGAACATACAAGAGAAATCGATGTGAATATGACTTATAAAATCGTTGTTCATTTATAAGCAAATCGTTGCAAGATTATGAACAAATCGATGTGATCACTTATGAAATTGTTATGTGAAGAGTCGTTGCTCATTTGTAAACAAATCGTTATGAAAGGCAAATCGTTATGTAACTTATCAAATCGTTATGAGTCTTAACGAATCATTGTGAGAACCAAATCGTTGTTCTCACTTATGAAATCGTTATGAGCCTTAGCAAATCGTTATGACTAGCAAATCGATGTAAAACTTACCAAATCGTTATGAGAACGAAATCGATGTGAACAAATTGTTATGGATATAAAAAGAATTATTCTGAGATCGATTCTTAACAAATCATTATGGCCACTTAAGAAATCGTTGTGAGATCGATTTCTTAACAAATCGTTATGGCCACTTAAGAAATCGTTGTAACTACTAAATGAATCGTTATAGCGTTTTATAAAATCAATTAAAAAAACAAATCGTTATACCGCTTATTAATTTGGCACTTGAACTGAAATCGATTTTATCATTTTAGTGCGCCATATTGCTTCAATGAGAGACTTAGTATTTTTCTATGAGATTGATGCGACATAGATGACAATGAGACTTATCATCTGTAAATGGGATTAATGCAACATATATGAAACAAAAATATTTATGAACACCTATATTTTGTTATCTCCGCAATACCAAGATAATATATTTTGTTATCACCTAAATGCATAATATATTTTGTTATCACCAAAATGCTAAGATCACAGATAACCATAGAGTGGTTCAACAATCTCCCCCTTTTTGGTGATGACAAAATTTATGCGAATTTTCTGAAAGAATTTAAAACATGATTTAAGCAGAAAATTCATAGAGCATACTTACTCTCCCCCTTTTTGTCAATAATCTAAAAAGAAAAAGTCTTACTATGTATTTCTCCTTCCTTTTGAAAGAGTTTCTTACCATAGAGGAGTTCAATTTTTCTCCCCTTTACTCTGCGCTCCCCCTTACTCAGAGCTCCCCCTTTTTGAGAGACTCTATTATTGCCTTGAGCATCTTTGGTTCCTGATGCTCCAAGGCTACCCTGCAAACAACTTATTCAGAGGTGGGTACCCAAGCCTTTTTGGGTCCTTGATGGTTAGATGCATGAAAATATCCTTTAGGGATCCAAACTAAGTGCCTTGTTGTGCAGTGTTTACTGTGTGTCCTAGTTTATTGCAATGAGAACAACAATGAATATAGATTGTTTTGTTGTTCTTATTTTCTTTGTGCTGAGTTTTTAGAACGTGATTTCTGTAAACTTTTTCTTTTACAGGGGCCTTTTTCTGGGGCAACTTGGTTTCTTTTACAAATTTCGGCAAAAGATATTTTCCTGGATTTATGGCTTGTTTTTCTTTTTCCAGAAGAATGTATCCAAGCACTTGTTTATTATTTCCAGATTTTGATCCTCTTAAGCATAGAGCTAGAGATGTTTTTCCTTGAGTTAATTTCTTAACTGATTCTTTTAAATACAGATTTTCTTCAGTTAGAATTTTTAATTTTTCTTCTAACTCTAACTTCTCATTATTCTTACTTTTCAAATCTTCATTTAAACGATGATTATTATCTTTACTGACCTTTAGTTGTTTTTCCAATTGTTCCAATTCTGATTCAGATCAGAATTAGTATTTTCCAAACAAGTAAGGTTGTTCTTGATATTTTTCAATTCTTTTACAACAACCTTGTGTTTATCATAAAGTTTATTAAAGACTTCTTCCAAGTCTTCAGATTCTGACCCTAAATTTGTGCATGAATTGAAAAATGAGTCAGAGTGTACTTCATCTAGTCCTACCATGAAGGCTAGATTTACATGCTCTTTCCCTGAACTTGAGCTTGATGAGTCTGAGCGTGTGTCCTCTTCATTTTCCCAAGCAGCCTACATGGCTTTTCTTTTGAACTTCTTGTGCTGCTTCTTGGACTTCTCGGTTTGACCAGTCTTCTTGAGTCTTGGACAGTCTGGTCTTAGATGTCCAGGTTTTCTGCATTCATAGCAGATGGTTCTTTCTCCTTTTTCTCTTTTCTTTGGATCCTTCTTGATCCATTTTTCTTCTTCTTTAAAATCTTCTGAAGTTTGGACAGTACTTCATCAACATCACTGTCTTCAGATCCTGCATTTTTGAGCTAGAAGAAGAAGAAGTGGAAGGAGCAGCTACCACTTTAAGAGCATTAGTACATTTCTTCTTAGATGAGCTTTCAGATAATCGCTCCATATTTATTTCATGTGCCATGAGAGAATCTATTAAATTATCAATCGATAATTTGGTTAAATCATGGGCATCTTCAATAGCAGTTACTTTAGGTGTCTATGAAATAGTTAAGGACCTAAGTATCTTCCTAACAATTTCTTCATTGGAAAGAGTTTTTCCAAGAGAATTTAGACCTACTACTATGCTTGAAAATATATTATACATAGTAGTAATGTTTTCATTTGGAAGCATTTTAAATTGTTCGTATTGTGAAACAAGAATATCTATTCTAGTCTGTTTCACTTTATCCGTTCCTTCATAAGTTATTTGCAGTTTATCCCAAATTTCTTTAGCAGATTTACATGCAGATACTCTACTAAATTCCTTTTTAGATAAAGCACAACATAAATAATTTTTTGCTTTAAAATTTAGAGATAGTTTACTTTTATCAGCAGGTGTAATGGCAGTAGTGCCTTCAACAGGAGCAATAATAAAGTCACCTACCTCAATTACCTGCCACAGATCAAAGTCTGTGCCTCGAATGAAGCATTCCATTTTCATCTTCTAATATTGGTAGTCCTCTCCATCAAAGAATGGAGGTCTGGTGACTGATTGACCTTCAGCATATCCTCGAGCTGCCATGAATCTTTACTCTAAGATCGTTGGATCTTCTTTGAATGATCAGAGACCCTCTCTGATACCACTTGTTGGCCCTTTTGGTACGGCAGCAAGCTAACCTAGAGGGGGGGGGGGGGGTGAATAAGTTTTTCTGAAATCTGAAATAGAAACTTAAACACAGAAATTAACACTTGAAGGTTTGGTTAGTTTAGTGTGATAAAGAGTAGTAGTGCGGAAGCAAATAAACAATCACACAACGGACACAAAGAATTTATCCTGGTTCGGCCCTTCCCACATGGAAGTCCTACGTCCAGTCCCCAAGCAACCTCTTGGGATTTCACTAACCAAGGGTACAGTCCCCCTTAAGGACACTACAACACCCAGCACCCCAGCTAGTTTTCTTCTCTTTCCCGGGCAAGAAGGCAGCCCACTTCTCTTACAGGTAAAGAAGCCAACCTCCTGGTACAAACCTCAGTGCGGTTTTGCTAGACACAAACCCCTAGCTGGGTTACAAACTGTATACAGTCCTACAACTGGACAAAAATCTTTCTTAGAAAAGAAAGATCAGACTGAGAGCTATTACAAGATGAACACTTAGGACTTAGCTCACAGTCACAGACTCTCCCCCAAGATTACAATGAGTACAAGGAGAGAATGGAAGAGAAGAAGGCTTGAAGGCGATGAAGACTTCTGCTTTGAAAAACTTATGTAGATTTTTGGCTCGAGCTCTTCTCTCTTGTTTTGAGTGTATGTGGCGTTGATGTTCCTCACGTGGATGTAAACTCCTTCAAAGATATTCAGGAAAGCTCTATTTCTTTCTTCAGCCATGCTTCATCTTTTATATGAGAGGCTTTTGAAAAGGATCCGTTGAAGAGATCCGTTGGAGTTCTACCCGTTGCTCATCTCTTGTCTTGATCACTCTTGTGGTCTTCGAGGTCTGTGAGTATGGAAGAAAGTGTTAGCATAAAAGAGTGTTTACATGAAAACTGTGCATGCTACTGTGTTTCTCTTAACATGCTAAAACTGATAAGTCATATCTTTTTCTAACAGGACTGAGAAATTACGCATACAGCTTTTTGTCAGAAGATATTTGACTTTTCATTTAGGCGCCAAAAACACTTGAACATACAAGAGAAATCGATGTGAATATGACTTATAAAATCATTGTTCATTTATAAGCAAATCGTTGCAAGATTATGAACAAATCGATGTGATCACTTATGAAATTGTTATGTGAAGAGTCGTTGCTCATTTGTAAACAAATCGTTATGAAAGACAAATCGTTATGTAACTTATCAAATCGTTATGAGTCTTAACGAATCGTTGTGAGAACCAAATCGTTGTTCTCACTTATGAAATCGTTATGAGCCTTAGAAAATCGTTATGACTAGCAAATCGATGTAAAATTTACCAAATCGTTATGAGAACGAAATCGATGTGAACAAATCGTTATAGCTATAAAAAGAATTGTTCTGAGATCGATTTCTTAACAAATCATTATGGCCACTTAAGAAATCATTGTGAGATCGATTTCTTAACAAATCATTATGGCCACTTAAGAAATCATTGTGAGATCGATTTCTTAACAAATCGTTATGGCCACTTAGCAAATCGTTCTGAGATCGATTTCTTAACAAATCGTTATGGCCACTTAAGAAATCGTTGTAACTACTAAACGAATCGTTATAGCGTTTTATAAAATCAATTAAAAAATAAATCATTATAGCGCTTATTAATTTGGCACTTGAACTGAAATCGATGTATATAGATTAGACATCGATTTTATCATTTTAGTGCGCCATATTGCATCAATGAGAGACTTAGCATTTTGCTATGAGATTGATGCGACACATATGAAACATGATATTCAATGAGACTTATCATCTGTAAATGGGATTGATGCAACACAGATGAAACAAAAATATTTATGAACACCTATATTTTGTTATCTCCGCAATACCAAGATAATATATTTTGTTATCACCTAAATGCATAATATATTTTGTTATCACCAAAATGCCAAGATCACAGATAACCATAGAGTGGTTCAATAACTTTAATATGCAACTTGTTTTTGATTTACACCGATGTTTTAGAACATCGATATTGCCACTCCATGTACCAAGAAGTCCTATGAGTTGCCTAGTAAACGTTTCAGCACACTCTCTTGCAGTGGCGGATCTAGAATTTTTTTTCAGTGGGATCCTAATGGTGCACCCACATAAATTCAGTGGGATCACCCATGGTAAAATTTTGTACCTATCCAGTGGGGTCACAGGACCCCACTGGCTATATGCTGGCTCCGCCCCTGCTCTCTTGACGATGTGAGAACCCTCCATCGGTATTCATCATGTTGGATTGGAACTCATTTGCTAAGGCTTATCATGACTGATGAAAATTGTAGTCATCTCAGCACGAGAATTTCTCTCGAGGATGTAAATAGAAGTACACGGACATCCCTTCTGCCTTATTCTCACCCCTTTAGTAAAAATGGCTAGAACTTTTCGCTTGACTGTCGAAATTATTTATAAGACCACAATTCGAAATGGACACTCGGAGACCGTCAATATGAGGCAGATTTCATGATATTTTGTTTGAGACCCGAATTCCTTTTCGGAGTGTGAATATAAGTACAATAGATTATCGCACCTCTATATTAGAACGCGAATATTTCTTCACCAAGTGATCGGAACTGCTTGCGAGAACTCAATTTGAAATCGACACTTCAAGTCAGTCGTCACTAGGTTCGATTCAAAGATTTCTACTTCGGTGACTAAATTCATCACCGAGAGTGTAATTGTAGGTACACGATCTAATCGAGAATGACATCCCTTCGGTCAAACAGAGATATTTTTCACTCAGTTATCAAAATCACTTATAAGTTTATAGTTTGGAATTCACACTCTGAGGTACTAGATGACACTTCTTGCCCCTAGCAGTAAGACGTCATTTCTGACTAAAATATTCTTTTTATTTTTTAATTACAATTTAATAGAGGTTCTCCATATTTAGAAGATTTTTTCAGTTGAAAATTGTGTATAATGTTTTTCTCGATTATACGTACAAATCACTTGTGAAGCCACAATTCATAGTCGATCTATCACGATAGTCAACAATTGTGGTCATCTCGATACGAAAATTTCTCCTAAAGATGTAAATAAAAGTACACAAACATCAATGATATATTCACCCTTTTTGTTCTATTCTCACCCCACATAATGAAAAATGATGGACGATTGGTAGATGGGGATCTACCTTAGATTAGGGATTAGGTCTTCCGACTTGCTCATGGAGCGGCTGAGATAGGCTTTCACTCTCATGACTTCTCAATGATTTTAGTTTATTGGCTACGAATCCTAGAAAATTTGATGTCTATAAAGGAGCAAATTCCGAGCTAGAGATAGAGGGACATGTATCGCCACATGATTATGTGGGAGAAGACCTCTCGGGTGACTCCTTGGTTACCATCGATAGGACTTCTAACCTGATTTGATAGCAGGGATAAAGAGGGGTGGGGGGGGGGGGTGGCTAGAGGACGCGTAACCCCCTACTTCACTTTGGGTGGGGGGGGGGGGTTGCCTAACTGCATGCAACCCCCCAACCCCCTTTAACCTGGGGTAACTCTGTCCACCCATGAGGTGGGGCAGAGGTGGGTAAGTTCTTTTTTCTTTTTTGATTTTTTAAAAAGATTATTAAATTATAAATATTATTTTATTATATGTATATTAAAATCAGTACTTTTTATTTTTTAATAAAGATAAGTGAAGTAAAATAAGAAGTTGACCTAAAAAAATAAAAATAACTAAAGATTCATCTAATTGGATAGGAAAAAGAGAGGTTAAAATAGACCCCTGATTAATCTACCTGGTGCCACAGAGGGCGCTAGCGTCAACTTCGTCATATACGAAGTAAACTTCGTCATATCCGAAGTCATATGCGAAGCTTCAATTAAATCGACAGCGTTATAATCTGTTTTATACGAAGTTCCACTTTGTTATATATGAAGTAAACTTTGTCACATCCGAAGTCATTTTTTATATGAATTCTTTAAATCTAACTCTAACTCCTCAAAAGTCGAAGTGGTTCAACTCCGACTCTTGAACAGTTGAAGTGCAAGGCAATTAGTCAGCTAGGGCTTACTGTGCGATGACCGATCCTAATTTCTGGTGCTGGCACGTGGGCTGCTGGCAGGCGTGCAAACTGAGTCAAGTTACCTCTGCGCACTGCGGGCGCTGGCAGTAGGGCAAGGGCGTGAGCTTGTCCGGCCGGAGTTGCCTAGGCTGCGGGCTCGCGATCGACCCGGGGTTCAGTGCTCAAGCGAGCAATGGAACAGATTGGTGTTGCGGTCGGCATATTGTGGTGGCATGGGTGGGAGAACACCTGGCTCTCGAGGGCATGGCGATCAGGCTAGGTCCTAGCTTTGCATGAGAGCAAGCATGGCGGGAGCTGGGCAAGGCCAACGCGCGACTGGGGAGTGGCCCGACCAGTAGCTCGTGGTGGTGGCTGGCGCAGTCGCAGTTTAAACGCAGAGAGGGGAAGGGTGATGCTGTTGACTCTAAGCGACAAGTGCAGTAGTGTGTGGCGTGGCTGGGAGGTTGCTGCCGATGCGCAAGGGAGACGGGCTAGCCGATTGCCAGTGTTAACACAGTGGTCGATGATGGGGTTACAATGGAGGAGTGGAGGGAGACATGCGCATGCAGTGGGGGGTGGGGGCGGGGCTGGCCGGTCGACCGCCGGCCAGTGTTGGCGTGGCGGGTCACTACGTACTGATGGACTTTCGACGGCGGGAAAAGGGCGTCTGTGCGAGTGGAAGAAGAAGAGGGAGGGGCCAAGGGCGTCGAACCCTCCCTTCTGATCGGGCGTCTCTCTCCTTCGAGAACAACAAGGGAAACGAGAATTGGGAAGTAAAAAATTCTTTCTTTTTTCTCTTTAACCTTCGAAAGCTGGGTTACATGCATATAAATAGGTGTGCCAAACACCCTTTGGGTACGTAGCCATCTTTTGGGTTGGCATCTCTTGAGAAATTCGTGTTCAAATATACATCCAAAATATAAAAGTCCAAGAACACCCCACTTCCAAAAATAAAAGAAAAAAAACACACACAAAAAACCGTGTCAATTGGGCCGCTTTCCGGTGCCGATACACAGTGTCCGGATCAAAACATGGCCCAAACTCATCTGTCGTCACCATATATTAGTCAACCCTCCCTCCTGCAAAATTGTACATTTTCGCGATCTAGAAAACTTTGATTTGAAAATTTTGTTGGAAGTAATTAATTAAAACAATGTGAACCGATCCCAATGTTAATGCCCTCTCCTCAAAGTGAATGACCGGAAAAATTATGTTAGTCTGAACTCAGAAGTATTTCCAAAGAGGCAGAAGCAGCATAAAATGTTGAGCCAAGATTTTGCTGCTTGTGTGGGGCAGGACTGGCAGTTGGGACTGGTATTTGTTAATTAGAAGACACTTAGACCATAATCTTGAGAGCTTTCCTCATCTCAGTTCTTTCTCCTTCGAATGCGACCCTAATTAACTAGGCCTGGGGAAGAGATTTTAACACCATTAATGGTGTCCCACTTCTTCTTCTTCTTCTTCTAAAAAGGCGCCTATTCATCACCACTGCTCCTTCCCGATCGACAAGAACGTTTCCATCTCAGCTTCCATGAGGAAGCAGCAAGCAGGGACATATTTTTGAAGAGTGCTGATCAAGAAGTCCATGAGTGCAAACAATATCTGATATGGCTGCTCCAGTCTGAGAATGCACCAGTGCATGGTACTTTTCATATTGCATGTGTCAGGCCAAAATGAATTTATATAGATGTTTTATTAAAATAATTACATTCTATTAATTTAATATTAAAATAATTATATTTAATAAATATTTTTCAAAATAGTCATCAAACTTGTCACGTCGATAAATTGGTGACTGGATAACTAGGTACTGGGCGGCCGTCCAGATAGATGTATCGGTTTTGATAATGTCGACACTGGTGTCGGTATTGCCAAACACGACATTGGTGTCAGCATTGTCAAGACTGACACTGGACAAATTAATTATGGTTTGATAATCTGAGTCTTCCAAGGAAGAGAGACTCATTTTTTCTTTAACCTTTGAAATGGTGTATGTATTGCCAAAGCTAGTGTAGGTTTGACAACGCCGACACTGATGTTATGTTTGGCAACACCTACAGTAGTGTCGGATTTGCTAACACTACTAACTCTTAAGCTACCTCTTCAATCCTCAGTTAGGCGGCCACCAGTTTGCCTGGTAACTTTGGTGATTATTTTAAAAATATTAATAAAATAAGATTATTTTAATAAAAAATCCAATTTCTACTGTGGATACAAAGAAGGGTGAATACTCATGTAGAATTCAGCTAGTTTTTGATCAAAATCTCGTTTGCGAAAATGAGGAGGAACTCATGGAGACGATCTTTGCCTCATAATTGGGTGGGTAATTTACCCTGGAAAAAAAAAAACTTCCCTTGTACAACTTCCAATGTAAATTATTACCATATATATATTAATATTACTAGCATACATATAGACTTTGTTCTGACCAACAGTGCGTGGCCGCTTATACAGTCTCATGTACCTTTAGAATTACGTTGACCCGAGGGTTCTCGTCTCACCATGGAACAACACTAACATATCCCACACCCACAGGACTTGAAGTCAAGTGATCAGGTCTATCGCAAAATAACATTCTTTCAGCTAGCGTGTCTAGCTACCCTCGGGATGAAGTACTTAGAGGTCACTGATTAGCGTTTGTCAACTAAAGTTGCAGCAGCGACCTTAGCTAGATGCCACGCCCAAAGTCTCAAATAAGGCCGCTTAATTTGGTATGGTGTGAACACATGATTACGGAGGTGTAAAGATATGGTTATTTTTTTAACTAACTTTGATATGTTGGTATAGGCTAACCACGAGATATATTTTGATTAAAATAGATTATGATGATGTGAGAGCGTGGTTAATATATCCAGCCCAAGTTGGTGGGGTAAGTTGCTATCAAGGTGTAGTGGAAGAGCGGGTCATTTCATGCATGAGAAAAAGATTTTATGCAGGAGAAAGAGTAGTACTTCAATCATCTCTCCCCATATCCAAAGTGGCTAGTCTAAGGTACTAGTTGGATAAGTTAAAAGGCACTTTGATATAGTGGGGTCACGTCTCAACACAAAATAGTTGGCAACACCAACATATATTTAATTTGAGGTATATAACCGCTTATCAAAGCGGCAGCCACGGCAGCTAGGAGAACAAGTTAACTTAGGCCCAGTTACCTATGACATGTTTTCCCTGCTAGCTGCGAAGTCCCAGGACTAGTATTCAGCAAGTTATCCATAGACGGAAATGAGTGATCTCACTCATGCACACACATCGGTTAATGGTTTTGATCATCCGCAAAGCACACCCTAGCTATTTCAACATGAGATATATGTGGAACAAGTATATATATATATATATATATATATATATATATATATATATATAATATATATATATATATATATATTTCGCCTGATTGCATGCGCATTGGCTGCAGAGTTAACCAGTTTCGTAGAACTCAATCATGAATCTGAGTGGACGAAAACAGCAAGGCTACCAGCTAGCCCAGCATCTGCAAGTGTAGCAGGTAACTTAATTGTTTCAAAGGAGAAATTACACTCTCATGTGTGCATGTGTAGCTAGTCTTCCGCATACAGAAAAGAGACCGACACTTATACTCCTGCTGTATATATAATTGTGCTTTCTTGGCATCTTGCAATCGCTTGGACAGCAATCCTGGAAAACCACTCTAAACAGAAAGAAAAAAGATGAGTAGAGCATTTATGACAACTGAACATGTACTCGTACAAAAGGAAAAGCAAAGATCTGTAAGAAAATCGGAGCCCTAACAAGCATGACCTTACTCTCATCAGCCTTGTATTTTCAGAGATGCAGGAGCGGTTTAATGCTCTGAGTGCTAGTTACACAAAGGTTAAACTTAGAATCTGTAAGTTTGGCAACTTTTATTTTATTTTTGGTTATAACCCAGTGGTATCCCACAACTGGGAACAAGAAGTCGAATATAGGACTCTAGAAAAAATGGAAGCTTAGAATCGTGCGATGAAACAATGAAAATGGAGTCAAGGATTTGTCATGTATGTGTTCATATTGCAACTTAGTTACAGTACAAGAAATTGACAATACCATTTGGGTCATCCCCGTAAGACGTACGTGTGAGACCATTGAAGCAGAAGAATTGCTGGTCCTTAGTACTACAAAGAAATAGGATACATCAAGATCAGAGCACCACGAGCAAAAGAAAGGACACGACTCAGCGGAGCTCATCGATCGCTAAAGAAGCTTAGAGCTGGCGAACAAAGGCATCTCCGTTATCCAAATAGTATCAAAAGCGACCGATGGTCCACGGACAACAGTATACCTGTACTCGCATCAAATAAAGAAAATAATAGAATGTCCCTTCGATCTGAAATCTGACGATGACAAAGTGGCAGACGAGCTTTGCCCACCAGAGCCATATGACATATACGATCTGATCTTAATTATGTGCCACAAAAAATGATCTATCTACGTTTTATAAAAGTTCAATCAAAAGAACCGTAACAAGTATTAGGAACATATGTAGGGCTATGAACAAAACCTACTCAGTTGTATACGCATCCAGCTGCAGCTTCAGAAAGTATTAGATAATCCTACTAATTCGTACTTTCAGTTATAAACTGCGCCGAGGCTCTGATATTTCAAACTGTTGAAAAATTATAAATCAAACAACTGAAACATTTCTTCTCTTTCTTCCAGATATGTATATATGCTAAACGTGTTGATCCATGACAGATGACAACTAAGCTCTCCTTATCTCTGTGTGTGTGTGTGCGCGCGCGCGCGCGCGATGACTAGGGACTTACTGCACTGCGCACAGAGATAAAGGGCAAATTAGATGACACCATTGAAGAGAAAAGCATCACATGACACAGAGCATATGAAGACAACAAGAAATAGCAAGCCAAGCAAGACCCAGAATTCCAGGTACGAAGTCTGGAGGCATGATTGCAGAAGAGACCACTTTTCCCCCATGCATGACAAGAGAAAAAGAAGGCTGCAAAACTGAGTGGGTGGAAGCGAGGATCCTTCTGAAAAAGGAGAAAACTATCAGAAAAACACTGACTAGTCTGAGCAAATATTTCCTTCAGCATACTCCACGACCTGAAACGGGGTTATCCGTCGGGCAAACACGTTTGTGCATAGCACATACCCAAAAATTCTCAGTGAGGAACTATACATATATATACTCTTCAGATCATAACACCATGCAAGTACATCCACATTAGACAACACAGAAGGCCAAGCCCATCCCAAAGGCAAATCTCTTTGCCGGTTCCTTCTAGGCAAATTAACTATGAAGAAAGCATAGATCTGAAATGAAACATTATCAAAGCCGACTCCAATTTAACTGGGTCTCTCATAGAAAACAACGCATCATTGAGTGGAGATGCAGTACGGAATATTGGATGTACCTGCCGCACCTTGCAATTGCTTTTTCTCTCTGTAGACCAAGAAGGGAGAAAGGTGTGTTAGAAGAAAATCCAGACAGTAGATCAAGAAGGGAGAAAGGTGTGTAAAAAGAAAAATCCAGACAATAGATGTAGAAGGGAGAAAGTGTGCTAGAAGAAACTCTAGTTAGAACAGTTTGATCATAGATATACATAACCTAATTTCTAGTTTCATCCAAAACTGAGAATAGCATAACATACCGCACAGGAAAAGGAATATTTTGCGTCTCATTAGTGTTCCTGTGTGGGTATTACCTGCTGTATAGGAGGCCCTTTTTCCTTCCTAGCAGAATAGAACTTAGAATGCTCTCCGAAAGAGGAGAAGAGACTTAGGGATCTGAGATGGAATGAGTCGTTTATTGCCGATGCAGCATCATCAAGATTCTCATCACCTCAACAGCCCTTCCGAGTGCGGCTCTGTGGCAGATCAAATAGTCAAATAGAACAAAAAAGAGATCCACCGGCCAACACGCCGGCATCACCCGCCAATCACTAGGAGATGGGCCCTTCGGAAGATTTTGTGAATCTTGATAATGCTACACCAGAAAACAACGACTGGTCGGCCCTCCACTGTTGCCACGGCCTTCCGATCTTCACCACTATCAAGGAGTATCCGGGAAGCATCCATGCAAAGATTGAAGAAAGTATCACACCACATGAAAGAACCCACAAGCGCCGCCAGCGCACACGAAACCCTAACCCTAGAAACCCAGCCGAAGAAGAGATATGAAGAAGGCCTCCAAAGAGAGAAGGGAAAAAGGAAAGCCACTGTGGAGGAAGCATAGAATTAATCCTGAGAAAAAGAGGGCCGAACACCTGAGGAACTTGAGAACCCTAGGCACATGGCCAAGGGAGACCGGAGCGAACAGAAGAGAGATCCAACCCCCCCCCCCCCCCCCCCCCTCGTCGTCTGAGGGATCGCTGGGTAGTGTGAGGAAGGCCAGGGCAGGAGGGGGTCCATAAATACAGGAAAACCTGGAGGAGGTGGCAGTGGTGAGATAATGAAAACCGGAGGCGGATTGGTGGGTGTGTCATGGTATGAGAGAGAAACGAAGGGTTATCAGGGAGACATCTACGCAAGCTAGCGCAGTTACACGTCGCGATCCAGTAGCCCAAAAATCTCCTGCTCCTGACCTGGGACGCTTGCTCTACATGGATCCTAATAAAAGATGGGCAGATACCAAACCAAGAACAAACTGGACACGCTTCACAGTTATACCCAATAGTAGATACTTGTTGATAGATAGATATAGATAGGTAGAGAGAGAGGAGAGAGAGAGAGAGAGAGAGAGAGAGAGAGAGAGAGAGATGTACATGGGCATAGAGAGAGAGGTAAACCCAATTTAATTTAATCACTTATAAGGGTGTCCCATCCAGAGAGAAGAACCTCCACACCCTCCACGGAACCTGTTGGCTGTTCGTTCTCCACAGTGTGTGTAGGGTTTCAGACGTAGGGGGAATTGACAGCCTCTCTCTGGACGCCGCCAGAGGGGAGCCCTAACTTTAAGCTTGGGTTTGTGTCTCTCCGAAGAATCCAAATTGTAAATTCGTAATTAATTGCTCACGTCGTTTCAGTATATTCTTCTCTCTCCCTTCCCTCTTTTATGTCGAACTCCGGAATACTAGATTAGCTTTGACTCCGTGGATGTGTTAAGGGAAATTCTAATTTTCCGGGCGCCCGTGAAAGTTCCCGGGCGCATAGAGGGGCAGTTGGCCCTCACCTCTAGGGTTGCTGACCCACCTGGCCACCTGGGTCCGTCTCTCTGCTCTTGAGATTGGGCGCCTGGGCAGTTCTTATGTGTTAATTAATAAAGGTTAATTATTCATTCCGTTTCTAAAGAACACTTTATTTTATGTTTTGTTTTTTAAATCGCACCTTCATCCGTTATAAAGAAGAAAAATATTTATTGTAAGAGAGGCTAGATGCCTCCCTCTGGCGTGGCATGTGTTGGTTGGCTAATGCATATATAGGTGCTCGACCAATCAATGGGCGTCATGTTAGAGAGGCAGTGCCTCTCTTATAACAAATATTTCTTTACAAAAAAAATTATCTAAAGAATATGAAAATATTTATATATGAAATGTAGTGACTCGTGAGCCGTGCAAGTGAAAAGGGCTACTTGACAGGGCCAGTGTGGAGCTACCCCTATATATGGGGGTTGGGGCTAGAATGAACTAGATTAGTCTCATATCGGAGTAGTGTTATTAAACCATAAATGTAAAGTTGTTATCCATAACTTGTGAAATGTCTTTTGGTGTATCGGTTGAGTTCTTGCGAAGAACTCCGAAATTAAACGTTTTTGGATGGGAGTAGTCATGGGATGACTGACCTCCAAGGAAGCCCAAGTATGTAGTCAATACGGTTGATTAATGACAAAATAGTAAGGTCGAAGGGCCAAAGCAGATATTACCTCATGAGGCTTAGATCAGATTGTTACAGTATGGTATCAGAGCAAGACCCATTTAATACAATATGGGCTGGTTCGGGGACGAACCAGGCGGAACCCTGGTGGACCTATAGTGACTCAATCACGAGCCGTGCAAGTGGAAACAGATACTTGGCGGGGCCAGTGTGGAGCTACCCCTATGTATGGGGCAGGGGCAGGGGCAAGAATGAACTGGATTAGTCTCATATCGGAGTAATGTTACTAGACCATAAATGTAAAGTTGTGATCCATAACTCATGAGGCACTATTTGGTGTATCGGCTGAGTTTTTGCAAAGAACTCCAAAATTAAGCGTACTTAGATAGGAGTAGTCACAAGATGGGTGACCTCTCGGGAATCCTAAGTACATAGCCGATACAGTTGGTTAAGTACAAAACTATGAGCCCAGAGTGTCAAAGCGGACAATACTGTTAGAACGTTGCAAACGTTACAGAAGTTATGGCCATCAAATGTTGGAACGGAAGAGAAAATCTCTCCTCCAGATCCAGAAACAGATCGACATCTTTGGGGCGGTTACATCTTTGGGACGGAGGGGATGTGTGGAAAGTCCTATAAATAGATGAGTACTCCCATCGGAAGAGACACAACAACAAGTGTGAGCTACACATCGCCGGAGTCCCAAATCCCCTTCTCTCCTTACCTTGTTATCTCAGTGGTATCAGAGCGGGTTTTGATCTCTGTCGTCGTCACCGCGTTGTGTGCAGTCGCCCCCGGCATCGTTCGCCGCTGACGCCGCTGCATCGCGCTCCTGCTCGCCCCACGTCCGTCGCCAGCGCACCGACGTCGTCGTTCGCCCTGGTCGAGTCCATTTTCGCCGTCGCGCTCCTGCTCAAGCGCTGAGGTCGTTCACCTGCGCACGTCGCTCGTGGTCACGTTGCTGTGTTCGTACCGTCCCCACTCGCTCACACGATCGCCTCCGCCGCGTCGCTCCGCTCTGACTGCTGCCGCTCCCCTGCACCACCAAAGATGAATAAGTGTCCCGACATGGACTTTCCGTCATCTCTGTCTCCTCCAAAGTCTGCATCTGAATAGCCAAATACCTCAAGCATATCAGCTTGATAAACTAATTTGTGGTGCAAAGTTCCTTTCAAATATTTCTTGCACCACAAATTAGTTTATCAAGCTGATATGCTTGAGGTATTTGGCTATTCAGATGCAGACTTTGGAGGAGACAAAGATGACGGAAAGTCCACGTCGGGACACTTATTCATCTTTGGTGGTGCAGCTGTTTCTTGGGGTAGCAAGAAACAAGGGTGTGTTGTAAGATACACACAGGAAGCTGAGTATGTAGCTTGCAGCATGGCTACTACTCATGCCATCTGGATAAGATGATTTTTGATAGGTTTAGATCTAAATTTGGCAGAAGGACCAATTGAGATCTATTGTGATAATCAGGCAGCGATTAGCTTGATTAATAGTGGAGCAAATAGCTCTCGAGGAAAACATATAGAAATACAATATCACTACATTCGAGATATTGTGCAGAAAGAGGAAGTGAAAATATCATATGTCCCCACTAGTGATATGATTGCCGATCCTTTGACAAAAGGTATTCCGGCGGAAAATTTCATTAAGCATGTTGGCTTAATAGGGCTCAGGAATATATGAGCTAAAGGAATATTTTCATGGATAATGAAAATAATGATACATCTCATAAATAGTGGGAGTATCGGAATAAATGTTTATACTTCACACGGATAGTGGGAGTATAGTGATTTGTTGGCCAAGTGGGAGATGTTAGAACGTTGCAAACGTTACAGAAGTTATGGCCATCAAATGTTGGAACGGAAGAGAAAATCTCTCCTCCAGATCCAGAAACAGATCGACATCTTTGGGGTGGTTACATCTTTGGGACGGAGGGGATGTGTGGAAAGTCCTATAAATAGATGGGTACTTCCATCGGAAGAGACACAACAACAAGTGTGAGCTACACATCGCCGGAGTCCCAAATCCCCTTCTCTCCTTACCTTGTTATCTCAAATACCGCATGAGGCTTGGATCGAGTTGTTACAGTATTGCGAGATTAAGAGGTAGGCTTTATGTTACAGTTGAGGAGCAGATCGGGAGAGTTGTCTTGTAGTAGGCACATGGTACTTGATACTTTATTCACTAGGGGTCAACCAAGATGTACCATAGTTTGAGATGCCAAGTTCTGGTGCCTATGGATGAAGAGAGATATTGCTGATCTTGTGGTTAAATGCTTAGTTTGTCAGCAGATGAAGGCCGAGCATCAGTGTCTAGGTGGTCTTATGCAGCCTTTAGAGATTCCTATGTGGAAACGGGACCATGTGACGACTAATTTTGTGGTTGGACTACCAAGGACTCCTGAAGGTTATGACTATAACGACCCCAAAAACCTAACCCTCGACTTCTACTGAGGACTCGATTTCCAACGTGACCACCCACGGATTCGAGGAACCGGAAGGGTTGAATGATCAATTTAACATGATATGTAAAGGAAATAAATAACAACTAATTAAAACACTAGAAATGTGAGTGCAAGTAAAAGTAAACACAAGGTATGTGGTACAAGTCTGGTACAAGTCTCAAACACAATAGTACACGTAAAAATGGAAAGACATAACCCTTAAGGGGTATACCCTGAGGGTGAAGTACCAAGGCACAAAGGGTACACTGCTAAGGATGACACTGGCTACTAGCCCCCATCTCCTCTGCCTGCCACGCAATCTGCTACTATTGTGAAGTCTCACTAAAAAGGAAGTAAGTGAGCCTCACGAAGAAGTCCAGTAGGGACTACCAATCACCAACTAGTTCTAACAAGTAGAATAAATATATAATTAAATGAATAGCTATAATAATAATCTATTCTACTAAAGGAAAGTGCGAAAGGAAAAGGGATACTACACGGACTCCGGTTGGGACACACCACATGGCTGGGAAACTTGTGTAAACAACTCATTGCCACTACCACACGATTGTAAACATAGACGAAGGAAGGTCCATCTAGACAACAACTATCACGCCCCCGACTTATGCACATCGAGATAAATTGGGAGACACGACGATCAAGCAATCAGAAGTCATAGGCACACAACTAATACAATTAGGGCTCACAATTCAATAATCAAAACCTCTTCCCTAATTCATCATAAGCAGATATTACAATCTCTAATGTCCGATAAAGGACAATTCTCCACTACTAATCCTTTTACCACTCAAAAGAAAAGTAGCAATATATAGAACAACGACCACTCTCTCATTAACTAAACTATCATTGAAATAAAACAAGCCATGCATAACAATAAGACGATATATATATATATATATATAATGCTGTGGTACGGCGGTGCGGCACCGCCGTACCACAGCCCACACCGTATCCAAGCATAAGTGTACGCGGTGTGGGCTGTGGTACGGCAGTGCCGCACCGCCGTACCACAGCATTACTCTATATATATATATATACTTGTTCCACACATATATCTCATGTTGACAATAATAATAGAAGTTCAATGATAATGGGCTTTCCGGAGTCCATTTTTTTGCGCCATTTTTCGCGTTGTGGTCTTCCTAACTGTGCCAGTGGACCAGTCTGGGGTTGGCGACCGTCGTACCGGGTCCCACAGCTCCCGGGCCTGCCCAGGTCGGCTCCGACCACACCATTTGACTAGTCGACTGGGACAGTCATTCTAGGGTTTTCGGTGCCTGTCAGGTGGGGTCCGAGGGCCGGATGACTATTTGAGGTAGTAATTTGGGCCTTCTTAGTTTGACAGTTCGCCGGGTACTTTAGCGGGTCCGCTTCCGCATTGAGTTTTCGTACTATACCCGTGACGCTTGTGCTGACTCCCTAGCATTGCGCCTCACTACTCTTCGCTCGGTGCTTTGACATTTGAGGGTTTGTCCCAGCGCATAGTGTGCTTTTGGGGTTGTTACTGTTTCCCGAGACCCCTATCCTTGTGGGCTTGTTGAGGGCGATCTCCAAGCCACGAGTGCGTCCATCAAGCGTTTCTCCAGACGGAGGGGAAAATGGTGTTGGATAGAGGCATCGAGTCATTTTCAGAGCTCTCTTATATGGTCTGGGTCTCACGGAGTTTGGAGAGTCGCGGTGCGGTCCAGCTAGTCCGTTCTCACTGCCTCATCTTGTACGGTTCTGAAGTCGTACCCGGAGAATATGCGTGGGACCATGGTCCAGCCAGACCACAGAGTATGTTGTTGTGGTGTCCTCAAGTTTTGCTCCGATGGGAGAGGAGTTTAGGACATGCGGTCAAGCTGTAAGACGTCGGTAGGCGCACCTGACCATTGACTAGAAGGGGTTGGTATGTCACTAGTACGTGTTGTCCAGACAAGGGCTTTCTGTCTGTGCGCAGCCTAGTAGCATTCACTGATCACACTTATCGAGTTTATGACTGTGTGTAATAGTGTCGAGTTGGCGGTATTTGTAGACTTGTGTACTTTCCGTTTACCTACTTTAGTACATGCATAATTATTATTTTATTATATTCCTGTTTAGTTAGTAGTCCTGTTTACTTGAGATACTGCTGCCTTTTTCTTAGTGTAGTTAGCTTGGTTGCTTTAGTGCTACTGTTCTTCCTGCCTAGTTTAGCTACGCTACTTCTTATTTTTGTTGTTCGTACCAGTAAGGGGTAGGGTTCTTTACTGGGCTTCGTTCGCCAAGCTCACTCCTTCTTCTTCCCCTTCATAGGTGAGAGTTCATAGCACTGACATGGCTTGCCTCGGACGGGGTGAGAGTTCGCAGCGCTGGTAGGGCTTTCCCCGGACTGAGGATTAGTTCCGAGTCATCGTGTTCAGCAGCAGTTTTCCCATTTTTGAGTAGCCTTCTTTTGTTTACTGTGCTTGTACTTGAGACAGATAGATATACATGTACTTGGCGTGTGGACTTGTATCGTTTACTGTAGGGTTACGTTTGTTTGTCTTCTTTGCTTACTTCGCCAAGTTTTTCCTAACCCTTCCGGGTCTACGAACCCATGGGTGGCGATCTAAGATCTGGTACTTGGAGGGTTCTAGGTATCGGGTTCTTGGGTCGTTACAGGTTGAGTTCCTTACTGGACTTCGTTCGCGAAGCTCATTCCCCCTTACTTCCTTTCAAGTATGAGTTCGTGAAAGTCGGTGCTAGTGTTTAGACGGTTACGATAGTGTTGCGTTGTTTGCAATCAACAACGTTAGCAATAGTTAGTGTCTCCTTTTGCACTTGTGTTATTATTTGAGACATTATGTATATTTTCTATTCCATAGATACCTTTTTTTAATTGTTTAACTATTTAAACTTGTTGTATATCTCACTAAATATGCTTCTTAACCCTTTTGGATCTTTGGATCCATAAGTGACGGTCTAAGGCTTGGGTACTCGAGGGTTTCTAAGTATCGAATTCTTGAGTTGTTACATGGGCTCCCTACCTAACTACCATCATGCGTTGGATGCGAAATCATCATCTCATATGCCATTGGAAGGAGCCATTGAGCAAGTATCATTTCCCCAGCCGTACTAGCTAGACGCGTTCGCATGGCCATTACCAGTGTACATGGCAGCTGCTTCTGCAGTGAAATTTGATGAAATGGTCTCCTGGCTAGCAGCCAAAATCTCCATATACAGCTAGCAAAGACTGGTAACTCTTGCCTTTGATGGCCGAGCATACCTGGCCTTTTGCTGGCAAGGAGCCGCGATATACTTTGCTCAGCATCTTCCACTGTTTTTGTCCATGCATGCGTTCTTCCCTCAATGTTCTTCTTTCGCCAAGCTAGCCTTTTCTAAGGATGCACTACTTTAAAGAAGAGAGAAGTGGCATCACAAGGGCCAACGGCCGTTGGCGTTTCCTTTGTTTCTGTACAGTCCTATGAGGATGATGTCAAGGGTATATAGAAGTCCCTGTACGTGGTCCTTGGGGATGACCATATATATATGATTCGGGCCAAATCCTGTGATTGCCGTCTAAGCAAGCACATTATGATGAGCTCACCGGTTAAAGTAAGGGCTGATGCTACGGCACAAATCAAATCACACTGTTTATTTCCCATACAATAATCAGCACTACGTACCCTAGTGCCAAAGCATCTGCCAAGTGCCAATCTTATCTCCTTAACTGTTATTCGTAAAACTTGTCGTACTCCTATTTAGAAGAGAAAACCGGAAAATGATCACCTGCTTCGCGAAGAACAAGTGTCTTCCCGTTCGTTTGTTCCCATCTTTATTACTGTCGAGAGAGAGAGAGAGAGAGAAAGTTGAAAGGGACAATAATTTTTATGTGGAGGATAATTATTTATATAAAATATAATTATTTTTAATTAGAGATATTCTTAAGTTATCAATATAACCCTCATATTATTTTCAGACGTATATAGTTCAACAAGACACCAACGAATTTGAGTAATAGAATTGAGATATAAGATTATCATAATTTTTAGAAAAATATCTTAATTTTAGATATGATAATATCGAGAATTATTGATACATATATATTAAAATTAATTTAATTTATTAATTTTTAGAGTAATATTTACTCGACCAAATTTTATTCTAAAAAAATAAATTAAAATTACCATAAAATTTATCATATTTTAATTAACTTGTGTTTGAAATTTCATCTTAAATATCAATTAAATATAAAATTAAAATCTTAAAAAATTAAATAAATTAATTTAATTTTTCAATAAAAAATCGACCATTACACGACTAATTACCTAATCGGTTGTGAGATGATTGATTTTTATTTTTTATATTTTTTAAAAAATAACCGTTGAAGGTCAAAACTGTATTAGATTGCCAATTAAAAATTTTAGGATACTATCTAATTAGTTTTTCAAACTATGTTATTTTTAAACAAAACCCAATGATCTCCTGTTTCGCGAAGAACGAGTGTCTTTCCGTTCGTTTGTTCCCATCTTTACTACAGCTGACGAGAGAGAGAGAGAGAGATTTGGCTCGAGGGAGCATCGCGGGTGGAGCGGCCGGGCGAAAATGGGAGGAGACGTTGATGTCCCTCCAAAACCTGTAGGACGTGACAAGGTGACAATTGAGAGAGAGAGAGAGAGAAAGAGAGAGAGAGAACAGTGAAGATACATAATTAGATAGACGGATAGTACTTAAAATGAGAGAGAGAGAGAGAAAGAGAGAGAGGTGGCGGGCACTATCTCAATGTACGTACGTTTGGTTCGTACAACCACCACCAGCATGCATGCACCGTTTGCCCACATTGCAAGAGGCGGTCTTTTCCATCGTCATTAGAGGCAGCAGCGTCGCCCACTTCAGATTCCCTTCAGCTGGATGTGGCCCTCGGTGTACAACCCTTCGTCAAGGATGCACAGGCCCACAAATTCGCCTCGCCTCCACAATCTAATGTCGGCATTGGCCGACAACCCTCTCCCTCCGTGTGAGTGCCTTCTGCAATCAAACTTTGATTTTCGATATATAATCACCGAGTTCACAAGATCGATGCTGATGTGAGTTTAGTGGTGATGATGATCAAGAGATCGAACTTAAAGCAGATCGATGAAGTTTCTCTTCTTATTATGTCTAACGATTCAGGTTTAGGCCCCTCCTCTAGTACTTCCCCCCCCCCCCCCCCCCCCTTTTACTTTTCTACTTTACTTTGTTCATGCTTAATGATAAAGGACTCCAAATACATACACTTGTCCACTTTCAACCCAACCAGCGACGGTCTCATGTGCATAACACAGATCTGTCTCATCGTTTTCTTGAATACTAAAGCAAGAGAGCAAGGTTCATCAGTATATGAAAATTAATCTTCCCAAGACCAGAGACTGCAGAGAACGTATACACTGATAAGCAGGGGACCGGCCATCGGGGCTGGCACACGCGCACACACGTACACAAACAGAGAGAGAGAGAGAGAGAGAGAGAGAGAGAGAGAGAGAGAGAGAGAGAGCAGTCTCCATTACAGCACCACCACTCCGGCCGCACAGTCCTCCTCTTTGCACGGTGGTCCCTTCACGGGTTCTTGTCTTAAAACTGATACTAGCATATGGTGCAATAATAGTGGGTGCTATTGCTGTTCGTCTGTCGCCTTCACTACGATTTATTCTCTCCACTATTATTACTGTACCTTCCTCTAAGTTTGCCTGCAGTGTGTGTGCCCTCCAGCCATGCCTCCGCCCCCAGCACGATCTTGCTGTCGACGCAGTGCTTGCCTCAATCCTTCCTCTCTGAATATATATCTCGAGTACATACTCCTTTGGAATCCCACCTCTCATCACTGTCTCCAGTCCTTGCCATCCGCAGCGTCCTTCCCCCCCGGCATCTACGTCATGGTAAACAAAGCCCCTATAAACAGAATACCACACACACACACACACGAGCACAGAGAAACGGAGGGAACGAGCCCTGCTGGTTAATTAACGAGGCCATGGGGGGATGAAGCGAATCGTCCGGAGACAATTCCGTGGATCTTGCCATGTTCCCTTCTTTTCATTTGGTGCACGCTTTGGCGTACGTGTACTGTATGCTTTTAACATTGTTAGCTGTCTCCACCATCGAAAAGAGAAGGGATGTAGAGAAAAATCTTAGTATGTGGGTCGCAAGTATCTCATCTCCACCTCCATGAGAGGACAAAGGTTTGCGCAAGCAAGGTACCTTTGTGGTATTCAGTTGCCGGCCTTTCAATCGACGTCGGATCTCTTTTGATCGATGTTCTTGTTTCTCTGGCGAGGTAGGAGGGAGATATGGGGGGAATCCGACTGACGCAGATAGTGCTGACCGGGTCATAATGCTGATGTGCAGCAACGGCGATATATATTCCGGTGGTGGGACACCCATCCAATACCAGCTAGCTAGGTAGAGGGGAAACGGGCATTGTAGAGATCGATGGATCGCCAACCCTTTTCCCCAGTCCCTCTCATTTGAACCACAATAGAATGCGTGTAACAGCTGCGTAGCAGCACGTGCATTTCGACATGCCAATAAGGGAGCCCTGCGCAGGCACCATCATGCTGCGGAGTACGTAGTATACGATGTAAGCAGTGGAAGCTGATGGCCACATTCAAGGAGATGCCTCGAGTGTGAGGAGATGATTCTACTTATCGGCAGAGACGTGGCTAGCTAGGCATATATAGAGGCAGTGACCAGAGTCTTAGGTAGACGCAATATATATGATGTCTTCTCTCTTGTTCGTATTAAAATTTGAATTAGATAGCTTTAAGTCTCCAAGGTCATGATCATATTTTAAAATCAGATATTAACCATCTATATATTATTATGCGTTTGAGCAAACATAAGTCAGCTACAATTTAAGGGTATATAATTGAGATGCCTGAATCAATAATTGCCTAAAGAAGGCGGAAACATTATATAAGCATGACAATTTCCTACTTAGGGAAAACAATAGATAGTCACTAGTACTTGAATTTTTCTTACTAGGGAAGACTTATGTACACTTGGCCAACTGAAACACTAATCTAAGAAATTAATAGAGACAAACAAGACTACTTATAATTAATAATTAGGTGTCAGTAAACAGAAAAAAATAAAAAATTAAAAGAGTACTTGAACGGGGTGTGATGCAATTACTCTCTATATATAGTAAGCCAGCATGCTTTGACAGCCAGCACTCGATGCAGAAATGGTGTCAAAGGTGTTAGTGCAATTTTCAGCATTGTTTGATCAATAGCCAACTTGGCATTAGGCGTTGGGATTTCATCCCAGAGGTCTAATGTGCATATATATGGGCGCTCATGTGTTCTTGAGACGTCTTTGGTCTCGTTTAAGTGGGAGCTGACTACCTCCCATTTCCCTTGATGATCGACCCTGCTTTCTTCCCATCTCCACCTCTCTTGATCATCTCCTCCGTCCATTGGCAGCCACAGTGGTGAGTGAGTGAAATCTAGAAAGGATTACTTTAAGCCTTTCATTTGGAATGCCTAATATAATTAAACTTTAACATGGTACCAGAATCTATGATGTATCATGATCCGGATCGCATATTATACTCCATGTACGTATTAAAAAAAGGATAAAATATGATTCTCTTATAATTATAATAGAACTATCTTCACTCACCACCTTCAGATTTTGAGTTGAAAGATCTAATCTAATTAAATTTTATTATCAGTGTGCTGGTGAAGAGGAAGGAATCAATCTATGAGAAGGCAAATTGATCCTTTTACAGGTGGATCTATAAATATGAGGTAGAGGTGTTAACTTCGTGGTTCTCTCTCGAATGCTTGACGAGATTTATAGTACCTACGTGTTCTAGCTTCCACTTGTGAGATTTAGTATGTTAATCTTCCACTCTTGGGATTTTTCCATGAGATTAAGAATTGGTCGTCCACGCATGGATATTGGTGGATCGATCAAAACCCGTATCCCGTAATCCTCTAGCCGAATACAAATGTCAGATCATTGCGCAGGACAACGGAAACATGGACCTTTGTGTGTGGCCCATTGCAAGATATATAGCATACCAAAGTCAATCAGTCTATACCAAAGTCAATCAGTCTATATGTGGCCCATTGCAACATGGACCTTTATATGAGTCAATCAGTCAATAAATGTTTCGTTTTTTTTTTTACAATTGTGTGCATTAACAATACATACAAATGATCTATTTGTGTGCACAAATAACATATTAGTGCACATAAATTGTAAAAAAAAAAGGAACATTTATTGATGTGGGGCCGCCCTCCACGCGGCGCGCGGGTGGAGGGGCGCGGCCGCTCCACGTCGGCACTGTTAGTGCCGGGAGCATAGCATTTCTTCTTTTACATATGCCTACAATCAATGTACGTACGTATGTAGGAGCAACACTACAATATTGTTGTCCTCTTTAACCATCCGTTTGCCATACTTTTGCTATTTAGGAGTAGTAAACATATTGTTCCTTTATCTTGTCCAATTTCAAATCAAACAATGAAGAGAATGAGCTAATTAAAATATAGCCAAAAAATTAAAGTGGCGCGCACTACACAATTCTGCTGTGTGTAATTGTAGGTCTTGCTATGTGTTAACTGATGGATACATTTCACTACTGGGCGGGTATGTAATACCATTAATATCTTTGTTATAATATTTAACTATAATCAAAGTTTAACCCGAGTTAATTTCATTTATATAAAGGTATAAAGCTATTAAGGCCTAATGGAAAAAGCATTTTTAAACATATTTTTACATCGCGAGGCATATATATTAATATGTTTCTAGCTAGCCACGATAATTTTGTTGCGTGGAGTGAGGATATGCCTCTTCCCTGAAAAGATATCTTTTGTTAAAAATAAAGAATGATACTTTTTGCAAATATACATGTAAGACATGTCCTTGCTCCAACTTGTCATATATATATATATATATATTCACAGGGAGTCGATCGGGATATATTTTACAAACACTGCTGATGATTTTAACCTAGCTACCTGAATTCTTAATAATCGCAAGGTGATGCGTCATAATTAATTGGTGGGCCCATCTTGGCCCATCCATGGCCCAACAACAGCCTAGGCTCAATAAGATGATACGGCCTAAGTTGGTCCAGAAGACATAAGATGCAAGGCCGGTAGCTAGGAGCTGGTTCCCCCGTGCAAGAGATGGTGACTACAAAATTTGGGCCACAATGAAGAGTCGACTTATCTCTCTCTCAATTCCCATTACTTCTTTTCAAAGGTTGATCTCTAACTTAAACTTTCGAAGAGTCGACCATAGGAACTTCACTCCAAAATTAATTTTTGGCAAACACATCTTGACATTAGCCCGACAATCTCAACCCGTCTCCCTCCACCTTCCGAGTAATCAATTCTTCTCGGCCATGCGAGTTATTAGACCAGCTTCACCTTCTTCTTCTTCTTGCAACAAGCAACCATAATGAGAGCCACAAATTAAGGGTTCCCCTTCCACTCCATGTGATCTAGCTTTCTCCTTCATCTAGCTAAAAGCCGCGCAGCTGCCGTGACACAGATTAATGGCAGGATCAGCTAGCAAAGGGTTTTGAAGCTACTCTTCTTCTCGTTTTGGATCACCATGAACACAAGCTGGCATTATGCACAGCACGGACAAGGGAGCAAACGGGCAGAGCATATATGTTCAGCCATGCATGGCAAAGCGTTAGCAACTGGGTATCCATGTCAGTTCGCGGCAGGCCGCAGCCGGATTCCCCACCTCTTCGGACTGGGACAAGCTGTAGTGGAGGTGCCCGATTCCTTTTAGAGACTGACCAGTTAACCCAAGAACAAAGGGGCCATGTGGGCTACATAGGGTGTCTGCAATGGTTTGGGGGAAGCTTGGTTCCCCACCACACTGTTAACCCAACTTTTGCTGGTGGAGCTGAAGGTTGCATGCACGGACGCTACTACAAGGACAACCGTGGCAGCTGCCAGGTGGGGCAGTGTTGCAGTAGGGGTGAGGGGCATGAGGAATCCTTCTTTCGCCCCTTCTCCAGGCTCCAGCACCGATCCCTCTACGAAGAACAGTTGATAGGAAACCACTGCAGAAACAGTGGAACCAGGAAGCCTATGGCAGTAGTCCTGTCTGGCTCTCTCCCTCCCCGTGGGTGTGTGTGTGTCGCTGTGAGTATATTATATATGTCTGCATGTAAGTGACACTGTGACAGTACCGTTAATTGGAGCTAAGGCAAGTAGCATAGACGAAGACTTTCTTATGAAATTCCAGAGTGTTTTATATGACATCACCTCGGACATCTTTGATAATCGATAAGACAAGGAGGTTTAGGTATATCTAAAATATGAGTAATATTTAGTGCACACCCATGGTGTGCATTAAGTTGGGCACACTCAATAAAAGTGTGCCACCAATTTTTAGGGTTGGAAAACTAAGGGATGAGATATTATTATAGAGTTATACTTAGTGCACATCTTGGTGTCCACTAAGTTGGGCACACCCTATGAGGGTGTGCCATGTCAAGGGAATAATACCTCATCCCTTGGTTTTCCAACCCTAAGGGTTGGTGGCACACCTTCATTGGGTGTGCCCACTTAGTGCACACCATGGGTGTGCACTAAGTATTTCCCATTATTATAATACTTCATCCCTTGACATGGCACACTTTCATAGGGTGTGCCCAAAGTATTACTCCTAAAATATATAGGTAGAAATAAAAAATACATTTTTTTTGTCTTTTTTTCAGTTTGGTACATTTTCTTGTGATAGGTAGGATAACTAATTGAAGAGGCGTGATTTAAGTATGCCTCCCAAGAAGTATTGTCCCCATGCTTGGGGTTTTGTCCTTTAAAAGGGCCCTCTTGAGAGAAGAGGTGAGGCTCTTGCTGATAAGCACACACTTGTTCTCACTATATTTCAATGTGGGACTAAATAATACCTCTACACAGCCCCCCAGTGAGAATAAGGGTGTGCGGGTCTCATGAAGATGAGACACTCGGGTAGGACGCATGGCCTCTCGTTTATTTCCACAGACGGCGCCAATAAAGAAACGTGATTTAAGTATGCCTCCCAAGAGGTATTGTCCTCATGCTTGGGGTTTTGTCCTTTAAAAGGACCCTCTTGGGAGAAGAGGTGAGACTCTTGCTGATAAGCACATATTTGTTCTCACTATCTTTCAATGTGGGTCTAAACAATACCTCTACACAGCCCCTCAGTGAGGATAAGGGTGTGCGAGTCTCATGAAGATGAGACGCTCAAGTAGGGCGCATGGCCTCTCGTTCGTTCCCACATACGACGTCAATGAAGAGACGTGACTTAAGTATGCCTCCCAAGAGGTATTGTCCCCATGCTTGGGGTTTTGTCCTTTAAAAGGGTCCTCTTGAGAGAAGAGGTGAGGCTCTTACTGATAAGCACACACTTGTTCTCACTATCTTTCAATGTGGGACTAAATAATTTCTCTACATAGCCCCCCAATGAGGATAAGGGTGTGCGGGTCTCATGAAGATGAGACGCTCGGGTAGGGCGCATGACCTCTCATTCATTCCTACAGACGGCGCCAAAAGTGTGGAGGTTTTTCCCTGTTTGGGCCGGAGCCAAACATGCCTGCACTGGAGACATGGAAGATGACCGCCGGTAGCGGACAGATGCCTGCAAAACCAGAACAGGATCAGGGGGGTCCGGTTGAAGAACCGGGGAGAACCCTCCGATGCCTAAGTTAGAGATGGACTCAAAGGATTGGAAAGGGAAGGTTCAGTGTGTGAGACATGCTAGAGAGAGCCTGCCTTGGAGAGATTGCGTACCTTTGCATGGAGATCACCTAGATCGGTTAGTGCCCTTGGCAGGAGTTACGTATTGACGCATCCGTTGAGGGATCCGGGGGTAACGCACCACTTGATCGTGGGGTGTGCGCCCCGTCGTGGGCGTAACCGTCGCTAATTGGCGACAGATTTTGCTGTTCCTCTTGTCCGGGAGGTACCGAGTAGGCGGGGCTGTTCGGTAGCTGGACCGTCTGCTCGGTGCTGGGTGGTACAGAGTTGACGAAGCTAAGGCATGCTTCGAGCCAATGCTTTTCGGCAGAATGCAGTTGGGCCAAATAAATTTCAGGGTGTCCGGAGACTACCCTTTGGGGCCTGAAGAGGCCCTGCGCGGAGCGCCGGCTCGGGGTCCGCAGACTACGTTCCAGGATGTGTGATGCCCGGCGGGGATGCCGCGTGCGAGGGGTGCCGTATAGGGCCGTACTGGGCCATGATGGGCCCCACAGGCCTGGGTGGCTAGAAATGGCCACCACACTAATCTTAGTGATTAAGCACTAAATAGGTTACACAAACTACTAACGGCCGATTTAACGTTGTTTAGACTTGAACTATCCTAACATATGTCACCAAATGAGAATTTCAATGGTTGGTTTACTATGGAATATTATGAGAAGTGGCCGTATGCAATTGCTACTTTTCACCACAAATTTAGGCAGTTAATTAATTTCTAGACAGCCCATTTCTTGACTTGTGCCCCTTTCCAATACGACGGAAATCCAACAACAAACACCACAAAAAAATGCGCCATTACTGACGGTTTTTTCCGACGGATATATTCCATCAGAAATTCCGTCGGAAGTTTCGACGGGAAATTTTCTGTCAGAAAATATATCGGAACTTTCGACGGATATATTTCCGTCGGAACAATCCGTCAGTTTTAACCGACAGATATTCCGACGAAAATATATCCGTCGGAAAATCCATCGGTAACCCTCTCCCCCACTCCCACGAACCCACTCTCTCTCTCTCTCTCTCTCTCTCTCTTCCTCTCCATCTCTCTCTCTCTCTCTCCTCCTCTCTCTCCTCTCTCTCCTCTCTCTCTTCTCTCTCACTCGCCCGATCGCCGCCGCAACCCTCGCCGCTCGCCGTCGCCGTGCTCCGCCAGCCGCCGCCTGCCAGGTATGTCCCAACCCCCCCTCCCCCCCTCCCTTCCCCGCCACCCCCGCGACCCCCCCCCCTGTCGACCCCCCCTCCCCCTCCCGTCCCAGCCCCCCCCTCCCCCCTCCACACGGGGACCCCCCCCCCTGTTGACCCCCCCTCCATCTCCATCCCTTCCCCGCCACCGGAGACCCCCCCTCCCCCTGTCGACCCCCATCGACCCCCCCTCCCATTGTCGACCCCCCCTCCCCCTGTCGACCCCCCCTCCCCCTGTCCCTAGACCCCCCCTCACCCTTCCCCTCCCCCTGTCGACCCCACCCTCCCCCTGTCCCCCCAAATCTCATAAATCATAAATAATGAGATTTTGATGTAATTTAATTAGTGTGTTATTTTAATGTGTTTACCAATGATGTTACTAAACTATTTTCATTCCTTATATGAAACTAAATCTCCTCTCTACAATCCCATATGATGTATATAGTTCTTCTTCGTGTGTCATTCCATGCTCATAGTTATTCTAGTATACCTCCACAAATCTAAGTATTGGACTGACTGTTGTACCCATTAATATGGTGCTTAAGAGAGTAAATCTGCTCATTGGACGATACTTAAAAGTAGGCTTTTTAGATACTGTTGTTCACCATACTGCATTGACTGGGTCGGGTTTGTTGACGAAACTCTCGTATGGTGCTACACCAGTTATTTTGATAAGCCATTTCCATGACATATTAGGTATCCATATTAGTAGTCCCTCATTAGTCCCACCACTTATGAACTTTGAGTCTTAGGCCTGTGATTAACCTTTTTTTTTATTCCCAAATTATCTAGGACCCTGGGCTGCCCTTAGCATTTCATTGCACAAGGTAATCAGTGATATTGAAGGGGGGACATCCACCTTACCCCTCAAATACAAGTACAACTCCATAGAAAGTTAAGAAAGAAAGCCCTGTATATCTATACACGTATATAGTGCAAGCCGTTCTGTCCAGGCGAGCAATGCCTTTAGCTCTCAAAGGAAGATTTCCATCTTGGAAGTAGAAAGATCCATGCATTTGACATCCATAGTTAGCAAAAAAAATCACTATACAAAGTTTCAGGTCGTTTCCCTTAAATAGGGGTGAATCGGACCGAACAGACTCAGTATTCACCCCTGCAATGATACTATAGTTGTTCTATAAAGGCTCTCACTAATAGGGTAGTACTGTCATTTAAGATTCCAATTTCATTGTTGAAAGATTGGTTATGATGCTAATTAGTTCTGAGCTAAAATCCATGGCTTCTTTATAGTTTGCTTTGCTTGGCTATATTGAGATAGAACCTCTACATATCTATGGCACTGTGAGGTTATTCATAACATCTTCTTTTAAATATTAGTGATTAGTATTGTATTTCTTACTTTAATGCAATTCATGTACATGTATGTGTGAATTTGATTTATTATTGCACTTGTTCACATGTATGATTTTGTTTTCATATTCTTTTCATATTTATGTTGGTTTTAAATTTGATCTATGCATGCATAGTAATTTTTCACTGCACACACATCACGAGAGCGTGTTAACCCGTGTCAATGAACCTTCCCGTTCATTGGCCGAGGGTCCGTGTGGAGGACGGAGTCGGACGGTTTCCACGTCCGTTGGCTGAGGGTCCGCGTCCCCGGTCCACGACAGGTATATGTATGTAAAAAAAAACTCTATATATTATTGTTCATATTAATTCACGAGATCTAACGTGCATACAATTTCTCAGGGTCTGCCTCCCCGTCCACGTCTGCCTCCCCGTCCGCGCCGGTTGTCCCAGCGACAGGTATATGCATATTACAACAAAAAACCAGATGGATATTATTGTTCATATTAATTCCGAGATCTAACGTACATACAATTTTGCAGGGACTGCCTCCCCCCGTCCACGCTAGTCGTCCAGGCGACAGGTATACGTACATATTGTTGTTCAATTTAAATTCATATTTTCTAATGTGTATATAATTTTGCAGGGACCGCCTCCCCGCCGACCACGCGAGTAGTGCCACCTTTCCCTTCTTCCTCACCACCAGTACATGTATGTTTCAATAGATTAGTATGTTTATTTTCTTGCAATTTTACAATATAGTGTACTAAATTATTTCAACAGAGGTTGAGAGTCAGCATCCAAAAGTTGAGGAGGGGCCTCAGCTACCAGGACGACAACCATGCTGGATCTCAGGGTAAAGTTGATCACTTCAAACTTACTGTATTTGTTATTTATGTTATACATTTCATGTACAAAATTAATGTGCAATTGCAGGGGGAAGATAGATCCCGGTTCTACTTCCCGCTATATTACGACGCTGGTCCACGCACATATTCCAGGACCAGTGGATGCATGGAGAGAGTTCCCAGTGCCCGTCCGGGATTTCTTATTTAACATGTTCCACGTATTTTAATTTTAGATGAGTTGAAGTCATTTATTTAATTACTATCTCTGTTAGTGCATAAAGTTGAGTAATTTTATTTCTTTACAGCGGAGGTTCGCGTTCACGAGACCCAAGGATCTCCCTCGAGCTCGAGCCGTCTGGGAGTCTACTGCCCAGACTAATTTAAGAAAGTCGATGTGGGAGGCCCGGGACAAGGCAATGGAGACCACAGGCAACCGATATCCTATAGCTTGGCTGGATTACGGCCCTGTTTGGCTGAGGAGGAACTATTGGGAGTCCCTTTGTGAGCGTTGGGCTGCTGGACCATGGCAGGAGCGGTCACAGGCGGCAAAATGCAACCAATCATCCATTCCGGAGAAGAATGTGCATACTAGTGGGTCCGTATCTTATGCGACCCACAACCAAAAATTGGTAAGCATATTATTGTTCAATTGCTTAATACATTGATTATTATTGTGAAACTAACTAATTTTTTGAATGTAAGCATCACGAGCTCGAGCGTGCCCCTACATTCCGCGGGTTATTTGATCAGACTCATAAGCGGAAGGGGACGGATGACTATGTTAGTGAGAGTGCCCGCACAATCGCTATAAGTCAAGCTATAATTATGAATTCAATTAAGATATTAAATAATTTGTTTTCAATAATGTAATTTTTATTTATTATGCAGGAGACCGACCGGACGATGGCGGAGTGCTATGCAGAGGGCACTCCCCAGCCAGACTTGGATCCGGAGGCTTGGGTCGACGCAGCGGGAGGGCCGAGGAAGGGTCGAGTGTACAGCTTTGGGGACAACCTAGATACTCATCCAGTGTTGTCCTCATATGCGAGTTCGATCGCTCCTCTGGCATCGCGAGTTCATCTGCTGGCGCCCCCCCGTCAGTGGTGTAGAGGAGATTAGAGGCCTCATTCGAGAAGAGCTATAGGCAGAGCTACAGACGCAGCGGCAAGCTACAGACGCCGTTCGGCGATATGGTTCAGTAGTTATCTCAGTCATGCAGGGAGTACGCCCCACACAGCCAGCACCTCAAGTCAATATTAGTATTAATTTCATATACTTGGATGAGATGAAACCACTAAGAATGTCAACAGGGAAAAAAAAGAAGTCTAAATTGACGTGTGGGATCTGATTCGGCGTGCCGTTTTCCCCTCCGACACGACCAGGTGGGTTAAAGTGACGTGTGGGAACTGAAGGAATCTAATTTGGATCCCCAGATTGGGTTGGGCGTTGAAATAACGGATCTAAAAAATAGCTAAGTATATATAAGGGCTAAAACCTACAACTCGAGGGTCCAAAATCCGAAATAGGGATCCGATCGGCATGCCGTTTCCTCCGACACAACCGGGTGGGTTAAAGTGACGTGTGAGAACTGACGGAATCCAATTTGGATCCCCGGTTGGTTTGGGCATTGAAATCGAATCTAAAAAATAGCCAAGTATATATAAGGGCTAAAACCTACAACCCGGGGTCCAAAATCCCAAATAGGGATCCGATCGGCGTACCCTTTTCTCCTTCTCCGACACGAGGGTGGGTTAAAGTGACGTGTTGGAATTGACGAAATCCAATTGGACCCCCGATTGGGTTGGGCATTGAAATGACGGATCTAAAAATAGCCAAGTATATATAAGGCTAAAACATACAACCGGGGGTCCAAAATCCCAAATAAGATCCGATCGGCGTGCCGTTTTCTCCGACATGATCGGGTGGGTAAAGTGACGTGTGGGAACTGACGGAATCTAATTTGGATCCCCATATTGGGTTGGGCGTTGAAATGACGGATCTAAAAAATAGCAAAGTATATATAAATGGCTAAAACCTACAACCCCCGGGGGTCCAAATCACAAATAGGGATCCGATCACGTGTCGTTTTTCTCCGACACGACCGGGTGGTGGGTTAAAGTGACTGTGGGAACTGAAAGAATCCAATTTGGATCCCCGAATTGGGTTGGGCATTGAATGACGGATCTAAAAACAACCAAGTATATATAAAGGGCTAAAACCTACAACCCGGAGGTCCAAAATCCCAATAGGGATCGGATCGGCGTGTCGTTTTTCTCCGACACGACCGGGTGGGTTAAAGTGACTTGTGGGAACTGACGGAATCCAATTTGGATCCCCGGATTGGGTTGGGCATTGAAATGACGGATCTAAAAAATAGTCAAGTATATAATAAGGGCTAAAACCTACAACCCGGGGTCCAAAATCCCAAATAGGGATCAGATCGACGTGCCGTTTTCCTCCAACACACACTGATTTACTGAACAGAATTCCCGTCGGTAAATACTGACAAAATTTTCGACGGATATTTCCGTCGGAGTTTCCGACCTTTTTTCCGACAGAATTCTCTTCCGTCGGTAATTTCTGACAAGTATTTCCGACGGACCACTTCCGACGAGCTTCGGACGGAAATCTTCGGAAGGCTCATTTTTTTTCGACGGATTACCGTCGATTTCCGACGATTCTTTCTTTCGAAAATCCGCATTTTCTTGTAGTGAAATATGTCCTTGACATGTACATAGCAAGGCAACCTTTCAGCTTATATCCTTTAGTATCATAGCATATCTTCACTTTGTATATATATATAGTACTCTTAAATATATGTCTACATTTTTCATTCTAAGATAAAGGGAATAGAGACAGTAAGCCACCTTATTTAAGTTAATTTTCTATAGCAGTACATGCAAAAATCAACCCAAAATCATCTGAGATGCCTGACACCCCTTACTGCCTCAGGCGGTAAGACATTGTCTATGACTTAAAAAACCCTTCATTTTGCCCTTCAAAAGTGTGATTCCTGTGGACCTGCTTAATGTTTCTATCTGAAAAATGTGCGTAACATTTTCCTTGTGATCATAGGAACCATTTGCGAAGCCACAATCCAGAACTGACCTACCCTCGACGGTCGAAAAATTCGGGTCATCTCGGGACGACAATTCCTCCCGAGGTACGTGAATGTCAGCCATATATTCACCCCTTCTAGTTTATTTTCACCCATTCAGTAAAAAAAGGTCAGAACATTTTACTCAGAGATCAGAATCATTTGTAAGACCACAATTTAGAATCGACACCCTGAAACAGTTGGCATGACGTTAGTTTCAAGAAATTCCGTTCCGAGACCTAAATTTCCTCTCAGGGCCTGGGTATACGCATACAATTTCAATATATTTCCGTAAAACGTGAATATTTCTTCACCCGGTGATTGGAACCGCTTCCGAGACCCCAATCCGGAATTGGCACTTCGAGTCGATCGCCACTAGGCCGGACTCGAAGATTTCAAGCCTGGTGTCCCAATGCCTCTCTGGGAGCAAGATTGCGGGCACACTATCTAATCAACTATGGCACCCCTTTGGTCAAACAGGCATAACTTGTCGCTCGGTTATCATAATTCGGAATCGGCACTCCGAGACGCCCGATGCCTCTTAGTGCCTCAGGCGATAAGACATCGTCTCCGACTAAAAAAACTCATCATTTCGTACTCCAAAAGCATGATTCATCTTGTGGACTTGCTCAACATTTCTAGCTGAAAAATGTGCATAACATTTTCCTTGCGATCACGGGAATCGCTTGTGAAACCACAATCCAGAGCCGACCTATCCTGAATGGTCGAAAATTTTGGGTCATCTCTGGATGACAATTCCTCCCGAGGTACGCGAACGTCGCGATATATTCAACCCTTCTGGCTTATTCTCACCCCTTTAGTAAAAATGGCCAGAACATTTTGCTTGGAGATCAGAATCGTTTGAGTAAAACCACAATTCAGAATCGACACTCGGAGACGGTCGACATGACACTAGTTTCAGGAAAGTCTATTTCGACGCCCAAATTACATCCGAGAGTGTGGTTATAAGTACTCGATTTTGATCAATTTCGATAAAACGTGAATATTTCTTCACCCACCTATCAGAACAGCTTTCAAGATCCAATTCGAAAGCGACGCTTCGAGTCGGTCATCACTTGGTCGGACCCGGAGATTTCTACCCTGATGCCTCAATGGCTATCTGAGAGCGTGACTGTGGGCACACGATTTGATCGACTATGACACGCCTTCGGTCAAACGGGCATAACTTTCTACTCGGTTATCGGAATCGCTTATGGATCATAATTCGGAATCGAAACTCTGAGACGCCCAACGCCCCATACTGCCTTAGGTGGTGAGAGGTCGTCTCTAACTCAAAAAACCCTTCATTTCACCCGCCAAAACTGCGATTCCTGTGAACCTGCTCAACGTTTCTAGCTGAAAATGTGCGTAACAATTTTCTTACGATCACAGGAACCACTTGAGAAGCCACAATCTTGAGCCGACCTACCCTCAATGGTCAAAAAATTTGGGTCATCTCAGGACAACAATTCCTCCCAAGGTATGTGAACATCGGCAATATATTCACCCCTTCTGTTTTATTCTCACCTTCAGTAAAAATAGCCAGAATATTTCTCTCGGTGATCGGAATCGTATGTATAACCACAATTCGGAATCGACACTCTAAGACGGTCACATGACTCTAGTTTCATGAAATTTTGTTCTGAGGCCCAAATTCCCTCTTAAAGCGTGGGTATAAGTACATGATTTCAATTGATTTTGGTAAAACGCAAATATTTCTTCGCTCATTGATCGAAATGGCTTCCGAGACCCCAATCTAGAATCGAAGCTTCGAGTCGGTCGCCACTAGGTCAGACCGAGAGATTTCTACCCCAGTGCCCCAATGTCTCTCAGGGAGCGTGATTGCGGGCACACGATCTAATCGACTATGACACCCCTTCGGTTAAACATTCATAACTTTCCACTTGGTTATCAGAATCGCTTAGAGGACCGCAATTCGGAATCGGCACTTCGAGACACTCGATGCTCCTTACTGCCTCAGGCGGTAAGACACCATCTCTGAATTAAAAGACCATTTATTTCGGCCTCCAAAAGTGCGATTCCTGTGAGCCTTCTCAATGTTCCTAGCTGAAAAATGTGCGTAACATTTTCCTTGTGATCACAGGAACCACTTGTGAAGCCACAATCCAAAGCCTACCTAACCGCGATGGTCAAAAAATTTAGGATAACTCTAGACGACAATTCCTCCTGAGGTACGCAAATGTCGGCGATATATTTACCCCTTCTAGCTAATTCTCACCCCTTCAGTAAAAACGGCTAGAAGATTATGCTCAAAGATCAGAATCGTTTGTAAGATCACAACTTGGAATCGACATTCTGAGATGGTCAACATGATGCTAGTTTCATGAAAGTCCATTCTAAGGCCCAAATTTCCTCCCAGAGCGTGGGTATAAGTACATGATTTCGATTGATTTCAATAAAACGTGAATATTTCTTCACTCGGTGATCGAAACCGCTTCCGAGACCCCAATCCGGAATCGACGCTTTGAGTCGGTCACCACTTAAGCAAGAGCCGAAGATTTCTACCCTGGTGCCCCAATGCCTCTCCGAGAGCGTGATTGTGGGCACATGATCTGATCGACTATGACACCCCTTCGATCAAATTGGCATAACTTTTCACTCGGTTATCAAATCGTTTATAGGACCACAGTTCGGATTCAACACTGAGGGACACTCGACGCCCTTTACTGTCTAAGGCGATAAGATGTCGTCTCTGACTCAAAAAGCCTTTCATTTCTTCCTCCAAAAGTGCAATTCCTGTGCACCAGCTCAACGTTTCTAGCTGAAAAATGTGCGTAACATTTTCCTTGTGATCACGGGAATCACTTGTGAAGCCACAATCCAGAGACGACCTACCCTCTACAGTCATAAATTCAGGTCATCTCGAGACGACAATTCCTCCTGAGGTACGCGAATGTCGGCGATATATTCGCCCCTTTTGGCTTATTCTCACCCCTTTAGTGAAAACGACCAAAACATTTTGCTGGGAGATCGGAATCATTTGTAAGACCACAATTCAGAATCGGCACTCCGAGGCAGTCGACATGATGTTAGTTTCACGAAATTCCATTATGAAACCCAAATTCTTTCCCGGAGCGTGGGGGTATAAGTACACGATTTTGATCGATTTCGATAAAACACGAATATTTCTTTGTCTGGTGATCAAAACCACTTTCGAGAGCCAATCCAAATCGACGCTTTGAGTCGATCGCCACTAGGCCAGACCCGGAGATTTCTACGTCGGCTCCCCAATGCCACTCCGGGAGCATGACTACGGGCACACTATTTGATCAACTATGACACCCCTTCAGTCAAACGTGTATAACTTTCTGCTCGGTTATTGAAATTGCTTATGGACCATAATATAGACATGCGATTTTGACTTCACCGCGGGCAAATTTCATGTCGCGCCATAATGCCACAAGTGGCCCTCCTTTTGCCTTGCAAGAGTAGTTTTCCCATCATTCTGGATCACCCAATTCTTCCCCGGTGCTTCCCCTTCATTTCCAAGGCTCATCAGAGGTCGTAGGCAGAAATTCATAGTCACGTCAGGTCTAGTGGTCGCATTTATGAAGGAATCTGAAATGCGTCAGTTTGTGTGGACGCGACTCTACATCGATTCTGAGGCTTATATCGATTCCCTTTAACACGTCGGGTCCTCTCGACGCTATTGCATCGATTGATGCTTAACGCGTCGGCTCAATTCAACGCGACCCTAATTTCCATATTTATTAATACGGAAATTCAGAAATTCCTTGACGCGTCGTGTCATACCAACGTGATTCAGAGTGATTCAAGTATGCGTTCTCCATGTCCGACGTGGTTAAAAGTCAAAGCCTAAGAGTACCCCCTACAGCCGTGGCATTTAAGAGCTCCCACGTCTTATAATCATAGCAATTTCCGAATCGCGTCCAGGTAGGCCGCCGCGTTTCGACCGCCCGTCAAATCAAGGATGATTCTGTCAGAAGGTACAATTCGGTTGGGGAAACACGGCGGCCATGAGTGAAGCGATTATGGACCGAGCTATGGGCTATGATTGTCAAATCCAACGGATCTTCTTAAACGCGGCAGCCTTCTCGGATGCGTTTCCATCATTAACACGTCCGCCATGTCCGACGCGATTCATAGATTTCTGCCTATAAATAGACCCCCGAGGCAAGCCATTTGCCATAGCTCCCCCCCCCCCCCCCACGACGGAGTCCTGCCGGATTCTTCACCCCCCCCCCCCCACTACGGCAGAGCCCTGCGGGATCGGCAACCCGACTTCCGAGCCAAGGAGGAGCGTCTACCATTCCACGTCAATCTGCGTTCTCGTTCCTTGGAGTCCGGAGCCAGCGTCCCCTCCGTCATCCTCACGCGAACCGGAGCGAGGCAGGAGGGAGCTTCTTCCTCCTCTCCATCCGTCCAGTCAGCAGCGCTGCCGCGCCACCCAACATTCGGGGAAGCACCCCCTCTTTCTCCTTGTCTTGTTTATATCATCTCTTCTAAAGCCCCACGTGGCTCTTCTTTACTCGTCTTTTTTTTATATACATACACACATGCATGCATACGCACACACACCTACTTTTAGGGGTTTAAAAGCCACCACGCGGTAAGTACCTCTCCATGTTCTTCATATTCTTTTATTTTCATTTGAGGATTTGATACTACACCCGTTGCTAATCACTTTCTTTATTTGTTTGTATATTTTTGCAAGGTAATCAAAACAAGGAAAGCGCCTTCTACCACGGCCGGCCGTGCTCGTAGAAGGAGAGGAACCCACGTCCCCGCGCAATCTCCCTCCACTCCAAAAGGTATTCTATGTGATCGACCATTCCATTCGCACCCTTCACGTGCATTTCATTCGTACCCTCGTGTACCTGGCGATTGCGATTCTTTCCATTCTATTTTCACATCCCCCGTCACCCCATATTTCATTTTATTTCACCCCTCTTTGTGGAGACCACTCGGAGTTCCCCTAAAAAAGGGGAACGAAAAGCATCACCTACAAATTGGTGATCACAGTGGGACAACTTTTTGCATTTTCCTTTTGATTACCCCTCTCCGTCGTGCCCCACGTGGCACTCTCCTTTTATATTTACTTTATACCTGTTGCATGTGTGTATGTTTTAATTTTTTACACTATAACCTATTTACTGCTTTTTTTTTTGTTCTCGGGTGGCTTTTTGAATTTGCGTCCAACACAGTGGACGCAATTCAGCGTTTAGTAACGCGTCCACCTAACCGGATGCGTTTCATTTTTTGTGGCGGCGTCTAAGTCTGACGCGTTTCTGTCTGACAGTCCGTCCACAGGGACCAGACGCGGGCCTGGCAGCCTTCTGGGGCTTTAAGAACTGCGTCCAGGTGACTGGACGTGATTAAGTTGGAGTCGCGGTGTCTGTACCCGACGCGATTCCATCTGCTGACAGAACGCGCCCCTTCACCGCTTCTGTGTTATATCTGTTGCATACAGGACACATTGCATCAGTCGGGGGACCTCCTTCCCTCATATCCTAGGCTCCACACACCCTTCCGGTGAAGGCAAGCTCTCCATTGGGCATTCCGTCCCTTTGGACTAGCGAACCTTCTCTCGGAATGCCGTAAGTCTCCGTACCCCGTGGAATCCCTCACGGCGAACCGAGCTGGTTGTACCCCTCCGTTGACCCAGGTTAGCTATCCCATTGCGTGGTGAGAGGTGAGCCTAGTTGCACCCCGAAGTATCCTTATACTCTACCCAACTAAGGTCTCATCTGGAGCGACACATAAATCTTTCAATCCATTCAATTAATCGTGAAACTCCCAAAACAAGCGTATGCATCACAACTTGTTTGAACTATATTGATTGACTATTTCTTTGTTCAACTTGATTTGATTGCTTGCTTTGTTAAAAATGGACACATACTATCATGATAATTTCAATATGGACTATGAGGATAATGTTAAATCTCCATCCTTTCGATCCCATGTTCGTCCATCTCACCACCGTGAGGGACAACCTTCTACTTCCTATGGTTACATGCACACACCACGCACTAACCAATTTGATGCCCCCTCACATTTACCTCCAATCAAAACCCGGCGAGAGCCTTCCCTCTACCATGATCCCACCGTGCAAACTGTCCTGCATGCCATGGATCAACTCACCCCTCAACAACTCAACCTTATACAATCTTTGGTTGAGGGTGTGACTCCCCCTCCTTCTCCCAGGCACCCGCCTTTGTATATTCCGGCGACTTTGCCACAACCTCCTGTACATCCTTCATCACCTCGGTCCCTTGGCCATTTGCACCCCCATGCTCCGATCCGAACAGACCATCCCTTGGGAAGGCCCGCTAATTTAAGGCCACCCCCATGTACTCCCTCACTTGCCTAGCGGTAATCCCTCACCCCACTTCAAAATGCTCTTCTCCAAAAACTGAACCAAATGGAGAATCAAATAAACAAGCTGTCCAATCCCACGGGTGACCCTGTCGCTACCATGCCGGCTCTCCCTCAAATTTATATACATCCTTCGGAGATGCCAACATACCGATTGTATAATGGCACGGGTAATCCCTACCTTCATGTCAAAGAATTCTTCTATAAGTCCTCTCGTTGGCAACGTGACCCCCTTACTCTGGCATATTTATTTAGAAAATCTCTTGATGGCCACTCCTTAGAGCCAAGTGAGGTAGGGGACTTCTGCATCCTTCATAAGAAATTCCTTCAAAGGTACAAAGACCGCGTTAGTCCTTATCTCTCTATCACGGATCTATCATCCGAGAAGATGAGGGCTAACGAGGAATTTGTACAATTTGTTGACCGTTGGAGGTCAATGGCCACCCGAATGCAACATGTGCTCTTGGAGTCGGAGCAAATTAAAATCATCATCTCCAATTCTACTCCAAGGTTCAAGTACATCTTGGCCATGAACATGATTGATACCATGGAAGAGCTCTACGAGCGGAGACGTTACATCCAGACATATCTGATGGACTCCCCAATCGCGGACTTATTCAATCAAGCTGGTCTGAGGCAGAACGGGTCAGTGGACGCCATCCACCATCCACCTCGCATGTCACGTCTTAATAAAAGGCTATTTATCGGAAGTGACAGAAAATAGGCACAAAAGGTAATAATTATTTATTCATAATGTCATAAGCGGAAGTTTTATTACACAACTACTCCTCATAATAACTACGAGAGGAGTAGATCAAAACAACTTAATTTATACACCTCATTTCACTCTACAAAACAGAAATAGAAATAGATTGGCTTGTTCATCACGGTTGGTCCACTCAGCACTCAAACCCTTAAACGTCACCCCAGCTGTATCACCTGAAAATGGTAGGAAAGAATGAGCTAACTAGCCAAGTAGAATTCAAGTTCCATAGTTCAATTCATAGTTCAAGAGTGTATACATGGTAACCAAGACAAGGACAGAACGGGATATCAAAGAGACACACCAGATTTCAGAACAGTAAACTTGACACAATGACAGTAAAGCTCAGATCATACTCAAATATATAGCTCAAGAATTTATTCACATACCAGTTACACAGTACATGGATCATGATGACCATATTTAGAAAATGTTTGATGCAATGCCAGACATCCAGATGCCATTTATCATTCCACGTGGTCCGAAAATGAATTCGGGTGCTCCTCCCAGGACTGGACCAGCCCTATTTGCATAGGCATATAAATCACAGGGGGTACAAAGATCCAATAATGTCATCATCAATTATTCACATCTCATAAGGTATTCAAGCATATGAACTCTCAGGTGTTCAGATTTTATAGACCCAATTATCGAGTACCGAAGAATAGACTCAATCGGAGTGCTATTCGTAATTGACAACTTTAAGAATAATTCAAGGGACGTTAAGGCACACAAAGTGGGTGAACTTTTCAGTAGTATGACAGTAAATATCAAGGTAAATGAGAGGGTAACTTTCTTGGCTTTTAGGATGAAGTTTTAGCATGGATTCGGACATGAAAGAGTGCAGAAATCCGAATCAGCATTGTACCTATCGACAACCAGGAAGTGGCTGTCAACAGATGGAAGCAGACAGAGCTCAGGTTTTCTGGCTCTGTAGGTATCTGTCGATAGATGAAGGGCATCTATTGACAGCTAGCTACAGTCCAGAACTCTGAAAGTCTGGAAAACATGCGCCTATCGACAGCTTTGGGCTGGCTGTCGACAGGTAGCTGCAGAACTTCCAAAAATGACTTCAAATCTATCCTAAACACCCTAACTATAGAACTTATGAACCAAGACATGTTTGATATCAAATAGAAGAGTCTAATTGGAGTTCTCACAGTGGTTTATAAACTGAACAAGTGAGATGAAACGAGAGGTTTACAATTCAAGCTTGTCTAGCTAGAACTAGACATAATGCAGTACCGGAAGCCTGATCTTGTTAACAATGGTTTATTGGGAAGATTCCTACAAGATAAACACTAAAACTCCAAGTGTTTCATGGATCTAAATCAAGGCTTGAAGTACCTAACAATTAAGTAAAAGTTCTCACATAGTTCTATAGATATTAGAACTTCTACATGACTCTAGATCATGAACAAAGATCAAAGGTAGAGGATAGGAATTGACTTCTAAAATAGAACCAAGTTGTTCCTTTCCCAACAAGAGTAATTCTACCATGACTGGATGGAAAACAGAGAATCACAAGTGTAACAACTTATTCGTTCCTCATGAATTCCTTGATACATATGGAGAATCGAATTGAACCAGAGGGATATGAATCCTACCTTATCAACGGGTAATCCTTCACATGTTCTCAACGCAGGAACCTAAGCCAGCAAGAGAAGAGCTTCCTCTCACAGTTGATGGCGTGCCAGCTATGCTTACACCAAAGTATAGCAGCTACAGTGTAAAACAGGAGCAAAAGTATGTTGCAAGTGCGATGGAGTAGCAAACCCAGTAGCTCCTCCCACAATTCTTCTAGCAGCAAGGAGCAAGGAAGACAAGAACAAGGGTGCAGAAGGGTTCGAACTAAGGAGAGGGAGTAGCTTTTATAGCCCATTAAAACTCCCCTGCGTGAGGACACCTCCCATGCACAGGTGTAAACAGTAAAACCCCTTAGTTTTTACTGTTTATACATGTCCCATGCATTCAACCTCACACCTACACCTCATCCACCATCGTGTAAGAAACTTAACCCACCATGACATGGGCTTGCATCACCTATGATACGTCATTACGTAAAATCCCAGAAATTGTTTACGTAAATGACCCATAATTCAATTGGCCTAATATTCACTATGTAAACCTATCCAAATGGTGTCCATTTGTATTGAAATTTTAACCACAAACTAATATAATGGTTTTACAAATTATGGTGATTTTTATTCATTTTAGAATTTATTTTACAGTAAGTAAAAAACCACCCGAAAAATAGTCGCGTCGACTTAATCTCAAAATCCGAATGTCAAAAAATTTGGATATTAATATTTCTGAGATCCCCACATTTTTCTGAAAATTATGGTGTTCTCGAATTTCGTTTTCGTTACAATTTTTCAGTGTCGCCCTGTGGGAGCGCGCACGTCCGAGTACGACACTGGGATAATGTTAGTTAATACTAATCATATCCAAATATCAATTATTTAAATTTAAGACTAATGCTTAAGTCTAATAACTTTATTATTCATGTTTTTCTACAAATAAAAATTTTGGGGTGTTACATCGCAACCCTACAACATCCACTCCTTATACGCCCACACATACGCCTCCCATTTACCATGACATGCCTCCACGTAGGCGTCCACTGATTCATCCTCCTCGGACTCCACAACCTCCAACTGGGCCATACAATGCCCCCATACATGAAGAAGCTCTCGTGCCCTACGTTGCACCTGCTCTGACACCCATACCAGCTCCTATACCTCCACCACAACAGCCTCCCCTACAGCCTCCACCTCCATCACAGCCCGTTGCTCGGGCTGAAGTTGTCAATAACCAACCTATCCATGAAACCACTTGGTGTTACGACGATGAACCTTCCGAGGTCATGTTCGTATGCCATTTACCTACCCCTCCTACATTACCATCCATTAATGTCAAACCCTCCACTATTAAACATTCCATAATTAAGCCTCCACCCACCATTACACCGATTATTACACCTCCCATTGCGCCAACACCATTGGCGACCCAACCCGAGCAAAGCCTCACTATCATACCTATCACGCCTCCACCGGCAATACAACCTTCCATTACACCCACTATATCCACTCCCGTCCAACGGAGCGGGTGCAAACCAATGAAGAGCGATGAGCGTCAGCAAAAGAAGGAATCCCCGGAACCAGGCTTGCTATTCAAACTGTAAGAACACATTCCTTGCATGCCGGTCATTGTTTCCATACTAGGCACATTCACTGAGCGGGAGTCCTTCCCTCCAATCATGGCCATCAAGAGACCTTCTAATCATATGCCAATCATCAATATTGCCAACAAATCACATTTCAAAATACTCATAGGGAATCTCTCCCTCCAAGCTCTCATGACCCCTCACACCATTGTTGTGAACCTTCCCATGCCAGTGAAGGGCTCAACCATCCAGATCATGCTTACACATTCCAAAGCCAAGTCATTGGCACATTCAATTACCCAAGGGGAAGTGCCCATTTCCATAACAAATGTTTTACAATCTTTGGGCACGGTCCCCTTATTATTGCTCCCAACTCCACCAGTGGAACTCCCCACTGTTTCCCTCAACTACATTCCAAGGGAGTGACCATTGTTGCTTGAAAATCCGACGGAAGTCAATCATCCAATCGACGAGAGCTGTTCAAATTCTCCGAGAAGAGCAAGACCTTCTGCCCTCTGGGCAAAACATGTGAGGAAATACCTGAGGGTCAGAATGTCGATTCCCAAGCAAAAACTCAAACACCGGGCAAGGCAAAAGATTAGGGAACCTCCATCTCCTTCAACATTCCAATCCTCTTTTGTGCTACTTAGCACCTTCCCGTGGGTTCTCCACATTCCCTCCCCACGGGAGGCATTTTATTTCCATCTTTTTTATGATCCATCATCTTGTACTGGGCATCGAGTCCCCTTTTGTACCCCTTACTCTCCGCCTCGTGCCCCTCATGGCATATCGTTATGTTCCCGCCATTCTCCCCTCCGTGCCCCATGCGGCACACACCATTGTTTTCGCCCTCCGTCTTGTGCCCCACGCGGCACGCCTCCCTCTAGTGCCCCACACTGCATATCTCCATCTAGTGCCCCACATGGCACATCTCCCTCTTGTGCCCCACGTGGCACCTCTCGATCTCGCGCCCCACGCAACGCACCTTCCTTCTTGGCCCCTCACGGCCCACTTTTCCCTTCCTCTCCTCCAGACCATCTGGATTCTTTTCCTTTCCCTGGGCACCGTGCCCTTCTTCTTCTATTCCCTCCCCCCGCCGGAGTCTTCAAAGTCTTTCCGCCATTCTCTCCTTTCCATTTTCAATCAGGTCATCTGACCTTTTTCTCACTGTTTTCGGGGTTTTAGTCCCCATGTATCTTTCTAATTTTTAAATAATTCTGTACATTCTTCGAAATCTCTGAGTCTCGCCCTAACACAGGGCATTCGTCCTTCTTCTACCCTCCGAACTCTTATATTATTTATAAACCAATGTAAAAAAAACATAAAAAGATGAATATCCAATATTGTCATGCTATCGCAGCACTTCTGTTATGAGAGCTCCGCGTCAGGAGTCCAAAATTCCCTCCCGGGTCATTAAGGTTTGCCCTTGGCATGGGCACCTTCACACACTTCACGGCACCCTAAGTCGATTGCCTCGGTAGACACTGTCACTGTCACAGCAATGCCTGAAAGGCATAAACCTTTGTTTCTCCTCTTACTCTGCCAAAATATGGGTAGTGGCAGTAGTCTGGGCAAGGCGACCAACCCAAAGCACTCCCTCATGAGAGAATGTCTCCAAATGGGCAATTCAAATGACCAATGAAAATCAAGTCAAATGTATGTCAAGAGCAACAAAGTCCCCACAGAGATCCAAATGGACCTGGTCGTATGCATGTAAAACAAAATAAAAAAACATGTAAAAAAAATAAAAATCAAACCAATCAATCATAATAGGGCATGACAAAGAGTGGCAAAGTCCCCGCGGAGATCCAAATGGACCCGGTCGTACACATGTCCCTATAAATAAATGGTCATCAAATCAATTCCAAAAGCCCTAATAATCAAGTAAAACTGAATCTTCTGACGGTTGTGCCAACGACGGAAGTCGAACCCAACTCTCCAATACCTATATCAGGCTTATCTCCAAACTTTCCTCCATTCTCCCTGCCAGACTTAGTCACCTTTTCAGGCACGACTTTGATAGTGGCACTGTTAACCTAGTGCAATGTGGAAAAGGAATTTATTTTAAGTATTCTTTTAAAAAGATCTATTTATCATGTTTTCTCATTTTCTCATGGGTACACACGTATTGCTAATCCAAGTCCCGTCGAACGCCACTCGGGCGAAATTGACGTGAGATGAATCGGCAATTCGCGCAGCGCGGCGTGCCAGCCACCGAAGTGACAACCGATTGGTTTGCCTCCGAGAGTCGGAGGACTTTAAGTCTATTGTGCGCACCGTTTGACTTCGTCAAACGAAAGTGAGTGGTCGGGTCCTGGACCAAATCCCGCCGTTGCCTGAGCGCAACGACGTTAATTACATCTCTTTTAGAAAGAGAAAACCCTTGATTAATCGCCAGATTAGAAAGCCTCGTGACCTTAAAACGGACATCCGATAAGGGGTGCGAAGCACAATTGAACTGAAATATTAGGGAGCGAGACGAACGCCTAATCGAACCCATTAGACCTTTCGCTCAGCCCGCTACCTATTTCTTTGTCTATTTATTTATTGATCCCCTTTACCATGAAAAGGTTCAATTTGGTCTTTTAAGTCTATTCGAGAAAGACAATTTTGAAAAGGGTGGTCTCTTTCACTTTTGTTGAAAATAGACACAATTTGGTCATTTGTCGAAAGTCATTTCATTTGATTTCTTTTTTTGCAAAGCATGTGATGATCATTTATTTGTTAGGAAAAGTTTGGTTTGCTCTTCTATGCGCGGTGATGCAATCTTTTACGACTTAAAAAAGAGTCTAATTTGATCTCTTGCTCTTTTGGAAAACATGAAGTGGCCTTTTACTCTTTGCTTGAAAGGGGTTCAATTTGCCTTTGCAATTCTTTTTATCATTAAACGATTTTAATTTGCTGTTTGGATCCTTTGAGCATTTGGAACGGAGTTCTATTCGTTCGGCGGAGCTCGATGGCTCAACGCACTTCGCAAACGTCCTCGAATCGGCGCAGCTGACGAGATAAGGCGAATCGGCGCAGCCCGGCTGAAATCATAGACATCATCGAATTGGCTTCCATTCGCAACGTTGCCAATTCATTAGAAGCTAATGACCTCTTTTAGGAATTTTGCGCCAACTCAACCCTCGCGGGGGAAATTTGGCAGCATTTCCCCTTGTCATGGTCAAAAAGGGGAAAGCGCGATGCTCATCCACCACGAGTGGAGATGGCACCAAAAGGGAGAGTGTACGTCGTAAAACGACGTAACTCCGACGGCCCACGACCTCGATCCCCCAGGCATGCCTACGAGATTCGGGCAATGTTATGGCCAAACAACCCGCGGACGATGATCACATGCAAACCCACCCGTCCGGACACGAACATTATGTTGTCCGATCCGAGGATGTAGATGGGTCTAATATTATGTCTTTTGACTGTTTATCAGCCGTGTCACGTAGAGCAATGGTTTTGCTCACGTGATTTCGGCCAACGTGATGGCCAGCGTCGAATCGGCGCAGCTCTGCTCTGGTCTTACAGGACTGCCAGAACCAGAACCAGGCTGAATTGGCGCAGCTAGTCACCTGCGCAAAGGATGTTAACGCCTCTCTCCAAGAACGCCCTTGCTCATGGCCGGGTGATTTTGGATATTGAGATGGCATTACAACCCATTGCTTGGATGGGCTAAACAAAGGGATTTAGGCATTATTTGCCCAACCCCCTTTGGGTAGCGAAATGGGGCTCTTGGAAGGTCTATTTGGTGTTGGCTTTGAAATGCACATCAAAGGGGCTGAAAAACCAGTGATAGAACCATCTATTGAGAGGGCGAACCAAGGCATGATGGGCTCTTTGAATGAGTCTTTTGAGGTGGTATTTAGACAAGGAGATATGAGCATTGTTTGCTCACCTCCTTGACCAATCTCATGGGTATCATGTTAACTGCAATGAGTACTTTAAAGGGGCTGTTAGAATAATGCTAAATCAGTCCTTTGGAGGACCAAAACAGCAGGAACGTGGCTCTCAAGAAGAGAAATATAGCATGTCATGCATGCATTGGATGTGAGGAGAGGTACCATACTCCCATAACCTCATTTATTGAGGTATGGGAGGCATGGATGCCTTGCTTGGGGGTGTTAAAGGGAAGAAATATCCCTCTATGGAGAGGGAATCCCCATCCCGTGACCTCCCTTTACAAAGAAAATAAGCTTAAAACCAATATGAGATGGGGAAGGGACATGCATTAAATACTATGACAAAGAAGCATCACATCAAAAAGGGATAAGAAGAGATACACAAAGTGGCATTCTCTTGTTCAAGGGGTAAAAAAGGAGTACAAGGAATCCAAAGGGGACAATGGGAGAAAGCCCCAACGTGGGCACCTCCTCACCCTCTCTTCTCTTGATGGGATAAGACAAGAAGGAAAAAACCAAAAAAAGAACAAGGGGGAGGGGAGATGCAGATCCCTCTCTCTCTCTCTCTCTCTCTTTTTCTCTTCTTTTTCCCTCACCTTTTCCTTCTCTTTTCTTCTCTTGCAGGAATCCTCACGGGAGAGCCTCCTCCTTGCTGCCTTGAAGGAGAAGAACCGCAGGGAGCCCCTTCTCTTCTGCTGGTTTTTTTCTCTTCTCTCCCAGCCAGAAAACCAGACCAGCCCCTCCTTCACGTAACCCCCTTTTTTTTGGCCTCTTTCCAAGACCTTCTAGAAGAGAAAAGTGACTAGAAATGGCCCTAACCGGTTCCTGGCATAGCAAGGTGGCAGGCCACCTTTTCCCATATCTAGAACTCCCTTTTGGGAGGTGTAACAAAGGCTTATCCTCACCCCCTACTTTATGGGATGAGATAAGACCATTTGCATGGGCTTTTTGGGGCCTTTTGAGTGGGCTTCTTGGCTCTCTTTTGCACAGCCCATGAGGGGCCAGAACCGATGCTGGCGAGCTGAGTAATGGGCCGGCGGTTTTGGGCCCATTAGCAAAATGGGGTGTCCACATGCAATCAGCCCTTGGGCACCACCTTAAATGCACGCCTTACTCTGGGCACTCTTTAATGAAACGGGAGGTAACAAGGACTCCTCGCCAGTCAGTTTTTCATAACTCTAATGCTGCCACAGCATGACAATGTTTCCAAAAATAATCAACAAAAGATGGATATTCCCCAAAACCAATGTAAAAAAAAAACCCCCAAAACCTACAAAAATCAAATACTTTCCAAAAGTCAACACAAAAATCCAAAAACAAAAAAATCTGAATATCTTCAAAATCCACAAAAATTCAAATACTCGTCACAAAAAAATCACACAAAAATTCAAATACTTTCAAAATCCAAAAAAAATTCATGATGGTACTACATAAAGCATTGCGCCTCTCACTGTGCCAGATCAATCTCAACTCTTCCAATCATTGATTCCTCCTATCTTGAACTCCAACCCTTTTGGCCAGAGATCACTTATCCTCATGGTTTAAACACCACAACAATTGAGTGAGTGGTGTTTGTTGCTAAATGCTTTTCCATGATCCATGCTATCAATGCTTTTCCGTGATCCATGCTATCTGGTGCTACATCAGGCTGCAGGCTGCCTTCACCATCAATTATCTGCATTTACTATATGTTTACCCTTAGAACATATCAAGGACCTTGTGGCTCTGAGAAATCTGGGATTTGAGTTCTCCTTTAACAAAAACAATGATTATCCCAGGGGATCCTTAGCCGCACGGATAGGCCGTCACGCTTGGCACATGAGGACGACAGACCCACGCATAACCTCTGGTCCTGACTCAACGCCATCATGATAATAATATCCTTGATTATTTGCTACTCCTTCTTATCATTTTTTGTTTAGCCCAGCATACATGCATATTGAAATCATTGAGGAAAACACTCTTCCAATGCAATTTGAGGGCCATTCTCGCTTCCAAATTCTAAGCCAATTTGAAATATTCCATTCCGGGTCGAGTACCCAACTCCCTTCGATGTCGCCTCCGGGCTGATTTCCTTAAGAACCTTGTTTGGATTTATCCCTCTATTTTCGTCTTTACTCCCATAGATCCACCTTGGCAGTGGCAGACGCCCCCAATGGTTCAACCTAACAGATTGTGTCCTTAGGTACTTCCCCTATGCTGGAAGTTGGTCTCTCCTTTGTGCCCCACTTGGCACCTTTCCTTCGTGTACCACGTACACACCTCCTTTAATTCGCGCCCCTCGTGCGCACACTTTTATTTCCTCTCGACACTATTGTATCGATTGATGCTTAATGCGTCGGCTCAATACGACGCGACCCTAATTTCCATATTTATTAATACGAAAATTTCAGAAATTCCTTGACGCATCGTATCGTACTGACGTGATTCAGAGTGATTCAAGTACGCGTCCTCCATGTCTGACGCGATTAAAAGTCAAAGCCTAAGCGTACCCCCTACAGCCGCAGCATTTAAGAGCTCCCACGTCTTATAATCATAGCAATTTCTGAATCACGTCCAGGTAGGCCGTCGCGTTTCGACTGCCCGTCAAATCAATGACGATTCTGTCAGAAGGTACGATTCGGTTGGGGAAACGCGGTGGCCATGACCGACGCGATTATGGACCGAGCTATGGGCTATGATCGTCAAATCCAGTGGATCTTCTTAAACGCGGTAGCCTTCTCAAACGCATTTCCATCATTAATGTGTCCGCTATGTCCGACGCGATTCATATATTTCTGCCTATAAATAGACCCCTGAGGCAAGCCATTTTCCATAGCTTCCCCCCCCCCAACTACGGCGGAGCCCTACTGGATCGGCAACCCGACTTCCGAGCCAAGGAGGAGCGTCTATCATTCCACATCAATTTGCGTTCTCGTTCCTTGGAGTCCGGAGCGGCGTCCCCTCCGTCATCCTCACGCGAACCAGAGTGAGGCGGGAGGGAGCTTCTTCCTCCTCTCCATCCGTCCAGTCAGCAGCGCCGCCGCGCCACCCAACATTCGGGGAAGCACCCCCTCTTTCTCCTTGTCTTGTTTATATCATCTTTTCTAAAGCCCCACATGGCTCTTCTTTACTCCTATTTTTTTTTATATACACACACATGCATGCATACACACACACCTACTTTTAGGGGTTTAAAAGTCACCACGCGGTAAGTACCTCTCCATGTTCTTCATATTCTTTTATTTTCATTTGAGGATTTGATACTACACCCGTGGCTAATCCCTTTCTTTATTTGTTTGTATATTTTTGCAAGGGTAATCAAAACAAGGAAAGTACCTTCTACCACGGTCGTCCGTGCTCGTAGAAGGAGAGGAACCCACGTCCCTACGCAATCTCCCTCCGCTCTAAAAGGTATTCTACATGATCAACCATTCCATTCGCACTCTTCGCGTGCATTTCATTCGATACCCTCGCGTACCTGGCGATCGGGATTCTTTCCATTCCATTTTCACATCCCCCATCACCCCATATTTCATTTTATTTCACCCCTCTTTGTGGAGACCGCTCGGAGTTCCCCTAAAAAAGGGAATGAAAAGCATCACCGACACCTATGACAGTTGAAAATTTTGTGTCATCTTGGGATGACAATACCTCATGAGGTACACGAATGTCGGGGATATTTTCACCCCTTCTGGCTTATTCTCACCCCTTTAGTAAAAACGGTCGGAACATTTTACTCGATGATTGGATTCGTTTGTAAGATCACAATTCAGAATCGACACTCCGAAACGATCGACATGACGCTAGTTTCACAAAATGCCATTATGAGGTCCAAATTGCAGCATCCCTTCCTTCTTTGGTTAGCTGCCTTCTGCTAAAGGTTGTGACGTATCAGGCTGTCGCCTTCTAAAGGTGGCAGGATGCCTATCGTGTTCTAGTCTTGAACGTGATGGGCATGTCGTTGCATTCACCTTCTGACCACATCATGTATTTTTTTTATTTTGCTGTCGGAAGAGTTGGGACACATGTCGAGGCGCTGTCAGATGAAGGAGAAATGTCAGGTGTGGTGTTCATGGTGTTAGGCCTACGAGGGTGACACGTGGAGGGTCCGATAGTCAGGTCTGATCATGACTTTGAGGTCGCGACAAGTTGGTCGTTGCATTCATTACTGAACACGACCACTAAGCTAGCACGTTCTCAGATTCATGGCCTAGATATGCAAGGCCATCAAATCTCTCCATTTCTTCCCCTTTTCTCCTTCTTCCCTTCTTCCTCTGACCCTCCTCTGTGTGAACATCTCTGTAGGGAGATTGTGAGAGTGTTGGTGGTGAGGATCGTGGTTTCATCAGTGAGGAGCTCTTCTCTGGTGTGGCAGCTTCTTCATCATGGTGGTGACCTCTCCTTCAGCATGTCGGAGGACGTAGATTGCTTGTGGATGGCGTGAGCATGGAGCTTGGAGCGAGAAGGAGGTGGCCATGCATACGAGAAGACCCCCAATGGGTTGGCTCTTCTATTTGAGGTAGGGACTCTTATCCTTCCCCCTAGTTCTATCATGCTAGGATTACATTCCCTTTCTCCAAGCCTTGTAGAATCCATGATAGGTGAATGTGGATGCTTAGTTTAATCCTTTGAGCATGATTGGGGGTTTGGGGTTTGAGTGTTATCATGTGTGCATGTGAGGTTTCATGAGTGTAGATCCCTTATATTGACATGTATTGTAACATCCCGACGCGGAATATCGGAGCAGAATTATAGTTATTAACTAGTACAGAGCGAGAAATAAAGATCAAACCATTGCACAATTGGAATAATGCCAAATGAAATCCAACTTCATTAATAATCCATCAAATAACTGTTACATTCACTAGTCAGAGCCAAAACTAGGGCCTAGAGTACTTTATTTAAATCTAACTATTACATAGTGACTAACCAACTGACTCATAACTAACAAACTGACTACTAAGCAACGGTTACTGAATTGGTCACTCCTAGACATCGTTCTCAGTCCCCTCCTCGTGAATGTGGTAATCGCCATCCGACTCACCTGAACACATGATATAACAACGCAGGACGACCGAATAAATCTCATTAGGACTTAATATCTGATGAGAACAAGCATGGTTTAAATGATTAATGTCTTAAAGGCAGGATAACTAGAGAACATAGTCAAGTAGAGTAACGTAACGACAATAAGAGATCGATAGCACTAGTATATGGAAAATAGCACAGTAGGTACGATAAAGGATTGGCCACATAACAAAATAACATATATTGACTGGTCGATCATTTTATCAACCAAGAGAGTATAGTATCGCACTAGAATAGATGCACTTTGATTGTCATAGATTAATTGTGATAGTATTAAATGGCACTGGTGCATACCTTACACATCCTGATCATGTAACCCTCGCGAGGAAATGACACTCTTCGGGAGCTCTCCCCAGGACCAGACCGGGCCCTATTGCACTAGCATAGTCATGTTTGTTATCTTAGACAATCAATTGTATGGCCAAATAGAGTACCAAGAATATATGAGAATAGTAGATGAAATAGAAGAGATAGTAGAGTGAAAGTGAACATGTGAGAGTGCAGAGATAGTAGATGAGACAGGGGTATAATAGTAAAACAATGTTAAACATGATAGTCACAGTTGCACGGCACACCGTGTACTGGAAGTCTGGTAGAAGTCACCACTGTCCACTAGCCGTGCCAAATCACAGACTAGATGGTCCGGCGTTATCACAAGGTAAGAAGGAAACATACTAAGGCCGTTGGATCGTGCCGATCCCTAAGGGTAAGGGTACAACCAACTCGTCGGCTAAGGACGTGCGCCAAAGCCAAGGAGACTTACGGAGGCCTTTACAAGGAGTCCCTAGTCCAGTCAGGAGTATTCCCGATGGAGAGGTGGTCCAAGCCAAGACACTACAAGAAAAAGCGGTATTTCTGACGGACAAAATCCGTCAGAAATCTGTCGGAAAGGGTGCCTTCCTACAACTTTCCGTCGAACGATCATCGGAAAACGTCAGTCGGAAAATTTTGGTCAAAAATTACCGACAGAAAAAATATCTGTCGACAATCCGTCAGAAATTTTGACAGAATATTCCGTCGGAAAGTGCGTCGGTAACTTCCGACGGAAATTAGTCGGAAAATGTTGTTGGAAAATTGGTCAGTGTATTCTGACCGGAGACCGTCAGAATATCTGTCGAAAAATCTGTCGGAAACTTCCGACGGAACGAATCCGTTAGAAACTATTTCATCGAAACTTCCGACAGAAATGCCGATGGATAAGTTCCGTCGGCCAACTAAACATTTCCGACGGATCACATCTGTCAGAAACTTTGTCGGAAATAAGTAATATTTTTTTAAAAAAAATTACAGATATTAACAATGATAAATTACAAAACCTGCTAAAATATTCATGCATTCCACAATAATAGGTACTCACAATGAAACATAAAATCATAAAACATAACTAATATAAAATCATACAAAATAATAAATGCTAAAAATCAAGACAGGCCTGCTAGATCGTCCTCCGTCCCCGTCCTATGATCATCAGGTGCCGGAGGATCCTATATGAAAAAACATTAATATGAGAAACATTAATAAAAATTAATATATAAACATTATTTTCAAAATTAAATTTAAAACATGTGATTATTCCTCAACTTTAATTAGAAAATAGTTTGAATCCTTTAGACTTGGGTTTTTTTTAGATTAGTCATTTGAACGCTCAACCCAATCCGGGAATCTAATTTGGATTCTGTCAGTTCGCACACGTCAATTTCACCCACCCGGTCGTGTCGGAGCGAACGACACGTCGATCGGATCCTGTTTTGAGATTTTGGACCCCCGAGTTGCGTGTTTTGATTCTTTAGACTTCGGTTTTTTTATATTAGTCATTTGAACGCCCAACCCAATCCGAAAATCCAATTCGGATTACGTCAGTTCATACACGTCACTTTCACCCACCCGGCCATGTCGGAGTGAACGACACACCGATCAGATCTCTATTTGGGATTTTGGACCCCCGAGTTGCTTGTTCTGATCCTTTACCTTGGGTATTTTTTAGATTAGTCATTTGAACATCCAACCCAAACTGGGAATCCAATTCAGATTTCGTCAGTTCGTACACGTCAATTTCACCTACCCAGTCGTGTCGGAGCGAACGACACGTCGATCAGATCCCATTTTGGGATTTTGGACCCCCGGGTTGTGTGTTTTGATCCTTTAGACTTGAGTTTTCTTTTTTAGATTAGTCATTTGAACTCCCATCCTAATCCAGGAATCCAATTCGGATTCCGTCAGTTCACACACATCAATTTCACCCACCCGTCGTGTCGGAGCGAACGACACGTCGATCGGATCCTGTTTTGAGATTTTGGACCCCCGAGTTGCGTGTTTTGATTCTTTAGACTTCGGTTTTTTTATATTAGTCATTTGAACGCCCAACCCAATCCGAAAATCCAATTCGGATTACGTCAGTTCATACACGTCACTTTCACCCACCCGGCCATGTCGGAGTGAACGCACACACCGATCAGATCTCTATTTGGGATTTTGGACCCCCGAGTTGCTTGTTCTGATCCTTTACCTTGGGTATTTTTTAGATTAGTCATTTGAACATCCAACCCAAACTGGGAATCCAATTCAGATTTCGTCAGTTCGTACACGTCAATTTCACCTACCCAGTCGTGTCGGAGCGAACGACACGTCGATCAGATCCCATTTTGGGATTTTGGACCCCCGGGTTGTGTGTTTTGATCCTTTAGACTTGAGTTTTCTTTTTTAGATTAGTCATTTGAACTCCCATCCTAATCCAGGAATCCAATTCGGATTCCGTCAGTTCACACACATCAATTTCACCCACCCGTTCGTGTCGGAGTGAACGACACGTCGATTGGATCCCATTTTGGGATTTTGGACCTCCGAGTTGCGTGTTTTAATTATTTAGACTTGGGTTTTTTTTTTATATTAGTTATTTGAACGCCCAAACCAATCTGGGAATCCAATTCAGATTCCGTCAATTCGCACACGTCAATTTCACCCACCCGGTCGTGTCGGAGCGAACGACACGTTGATCGGATCCCATTTTAAGATTTTGGACCCCCAGGTTGCGTGTTTTGATCCTTTAGACTTGGGTTTTTTTTAGATTAGTCATTTGAACGCCCAACTCAATCCGGGAATCCAATTCGGATTTCTTCAGTTCGTACATGTCAATTTCACCCACCCGGTCGTGTCGGAGTGAACGACACGTCGATTGGATCCCATTTTGAGATTTTGGACCTCCGGGTTGCGTGTTTTAATTCTTTAGACTTGGGTTTTTTTAGATTAGTCATTTGAACACCCAACCCAATTCGGGAATCCAATTCGGATTCCGTCAGTTCGCATACGTCAATTTCACCTACCCGATCGTGTCGGAGCGAACGACACGTCGATCGGATCACTTTTTGGGATTTTGGACCCCCGGATTGCGTGTTTTGATCCTTTAGACTTGGGTTTTTTTTAGATTAGTCATTTTAACGTCCAACCCAATCCGGGAATCCATTCAAATTCCGTCAGTTCGCACACGTCAATTTCACCCACCAGATCGTATCTGAGCATACGACACGTCGATCAAATCCCATTTTGAGATTTTGGACCCCCGGGTTGCGTGTTTTAATTCATTAGACTTGGGTTTTTTTTAGATTATTCATTTGAGTGCCCAACCCAATTCGGGAATCTAATTCGGATTCCGTCAGTTCGCACACGTCAATTTCACCCACCCAGTCATGTCGGAGCGAACGACACATCGATCGGATCCCATTTTGAGATTTTGGACCCCCGGATTACGTGTTTTAATTCTTTAGACTTGGGTTTTTTTAGATTAGTCATTTGAACGCCCAAACCAATCCGAAAATCTAATTCGGATTCCGTCAGTTTGCATACGTCAATTTCACCTACCCGGTTGTGTCGGAGTGAACGACAAGTCGATCGGATCCCATTTTGGGATTTTGTACCCCCGGATGCATGTTTTGATTCTTTAGACTTGGATTTTTTTTAGATTAGTCATTTGAACGCCCAACCCAATCCGAGAATCTAATTCAGCTTTTGTCAGTTCGTATACGTCAATTTCACCCACCCGGTCGTGTCGGAGCAAACGACACGCTGATCAGATCCCTATTTGGGATTTTGGACCCCCCGAGTTGCTTGTTTCGATCTTTTACCTTGGATATTTTTTAGATCCATCATTTGAACGCCCAACCCAATCCGGGAATCCAATTTGGATTCCATCAGTTCGCACACGTCAATTTCACCCACCCGGTCGTGTCGGAGCGAACGACACGTCGATCGGATCCCATTTTGGGATTTTTGACCCTCAGATTGCGTGTTTTAATTCTTTAGACTTGGGTTTTTTTTAGATTAGTCATTTGAACGCCCAACCCAATCCGAGAATCCAATTCGGATTCCGTCAGTTCGTACACGTCAATTTCACCTACCCGGTCGTGTCGGAGCGAACGGTACATCGATCGGATCCCGTTTTAGGATTTTGGATGCTCAGGTTGCATGTTTTGATCCTTCAGCCTTGGATTTTTTTTTAGATTAGTCATTTGAATGCCCAACCCAATCCGGGAATCCAATTCGGATTCCGTCAGTTCGCACACGTCAAGTTCACCCACCCAATCATGTCGAAGTGAATGGCACGCCGATCAGTTCCCTATTTGAGATTTTGGGCCCCCGAGTTGCTTGTTCTGATCTTTTACCTTGGGTATTTTTTAGATCCGTCATTTGAACTCCCAACCCAAACCGGGAATCCAATTCGGATTCCGTCAGTTTGCACACATCAATTTCACCACCCGGTCATGTCTGAGCGAACGACACGTCGATCGGATCCCATTTTGGGATTTTGGATCCCCGGGTTGCGTGTTTTGATCCTTTAGACGGGTTTTTTTTTTAGATTAGTCATTTGAACACACTTTACACTTCTGTTTATCTTAGAATAGTAATTTGAGCGCTCATGTGATTTTTTTATCCTTCCATAAGTTGATTGTATAAGGGACCCTCTTTATTGGATTCTTAATTTAGATTTTTTTTCCCTTTTGACCTTCTTTAGTGGTTTCATTTCATTCAAAATATATGAAATTAATAGTAATACTGACCTGAGGAGCTGGCTGTGAGGGAGTACTCCCTGCATGGCTGAGATCAACTGCTCGACCATAACGCCAAAGTGCGTCCGTAGCTCTTCCCGGATGAGGGTTCTCATCTCCTCTACACCACTACCGGGGCGGCGCAACAGATGAACTCGCGTATGCCAGAGGAGTGACTGAAATCGCATGTGAGGACAACACTGGAGTAGTATCCAGGTTGTCCCCAAAGCGGTACACTCGACCCTTTCTCAGCCCTCCCGCTGCGTCGACCCAAGCCTCCGGATCCAAGTCTGGCTAGGGAGTGCCCTCTGCATAGCGATCCACCATCGTCCTGTCATAGGTCTCCTGCAGAACAAATTAAAACTAAATTATTGAAATCAAATTATTTTAATATCTTAATTGAATTCAAAATTTATATTTTGACTTACAGCAATCGTGCGAGCACTCTCGCTGACATAGTCATCCGTCCCCTTCCGCTTATGAGTCCGATTAAATAACTCGCGAAAAGTAGGGGCACGCTCGAGCTCGTGACGCTTACAATTCAACAAAATTAGTTAGTTTCATAATAATAATAATTAATGTATTAAGCAATTGAACAATAATATGCTTACCAATTTTTGGTTGTGGGTCACATAAGATACGGACCCACTAGTATGCACATTCTTCTCCAGATGAGTTGATCGGTTGCGTTTTGTCGCCTGTGACCGCTCCTGCCATGGTCCAGTAGCCCAACGCTCACAAAGGGAGTCCCAATAGTCCCTCCTCAGCCAAACAGGGCCGTAATCCAGCCAAGCCATAGGATCCCGGCTGCCCTTGTCCCGGGCCTCATACATTGACTTTCTTAAATTAGTCTAGGAAGTAGACTCCTAGACGGCTTAAGCTCGAGGGAGATCCTCGGTCTCGTGAACGCGTACCTCCGCTGTAAGGAAATAAAATTACTCAACTTTGTGTAGTAAAAGTGATAGTAATTAAATAAATGACTTCAAATAAGTAAAAATTAATAATACCGTGAACATGTCAAATAATAAATCTCGGACGGGCATCAGGAACTCTCTCCATGCATCCACTAGTCCTAGAATGTGTGCGTGGACCAGCGTCGTAATATAGCGGGAAGCAGAACTATGATCTATCTTCCCCCTGCAATTGCACATTAATTTTGTACATGAACTGTATAACATAAATAACAAATACAACCAAAGTTTGAAGTGATCAAGTTTACCCTGAAATCCAACATGGCTGCCGTCCAGGTAGCTGAGGCCCCTCCTCATCCACTGCTAGATGCTGGCTCTCCACATCTGTTGAAAACAATTAAGTACACTATTGTTGTATAAATTGGAAGACAAGAAACGTACTAATCTATGGAAACATACATGTACCTAGTGGTGAGGAAGAAGGGAAAGGTGGCGCTACTGGCGTGGTCCGGGAGGCGGTCCCTGTAAAATTATAAACACATTAGAAAATATGAATTTAATATGAACAATAATATATAGAGTTTTGTGTTTACATTACATATACTTGTCGCCGGGACGACCGGCGTGACGGGAGGCGTCCCTGCAAAATGTATGTACGTTAGAAAATATGAATTTAATATGAACAATAATATATAGAGTTTTGTGTTTACATATACATATACCTGTCGCCGGGACGACCGGCGTGGACGGGGAGGCAGTCCCTGCAAAATTGTTTGTATGTTAGAAAATATGAATTTAATATGAACAATAATATATAGAGTTTTGTGTTTACATATACATATACCTGTCGCCGGGACGACTAGCATGGACGGGGAGGCAGTCCCTGCAAAATTGTATGTACGTTAGAAAAGATGAATTTAATATGAATAATAATATATAGAGTTTTGTGTTTACATATACATATACCTGTCATGGACGGGGAGGCGGACCCTCGACCTACGGAGGTGGAAACCCTCCGACTCCGTCCTCCACGTACCATATCTTTATTGAGATAAATAAAGATATAACATGTCATCAGCACTCAAATTTGAAATAGCTATTGAATAACATATAATTAGCAACAACACTCAGTTCTTACAAAATTTTATAATATTATCTATATTCATCATCAGATGCTGAAGATATGTTTAATTCAGCGTCATCTTCGTCATCCTCCTTGAATTCATCCTCATCATGCCGGGACTCTTCCACCTCATCAGACTCCACCTCCCGCTCAAGGACATTTGGGTCAACTTATCCTTATATAAGCAAAATGGTTCATTTATATCATCAACACTGAACTGCGTAGAAGCCGCCAACTCTCGTGCGTCACTCCGTTCTGATTGGAAAAAATTATCATTAACACCTTCTCATCATCAGTCGGGACAAGCTCATACTCAGGGAATAGCCTTGATTTCACTCTACATGCAGCCCACCAATCTCTCAATTTGAGGGACGAATAATTTGAATAATAAACTTGTTGGGCTTGTGCTGCCAGAATGATGGCTCATACGTACTCAACTTGGACTTATGCTTGACATCGATAATCCCATATGTTGTGTCATTACGAATAGAGGTCGGATCAAACCAATGACACTTGAAGAGAAACATATTGTTGCCTTGTCCCAAAAATTGCAGTTTAATGACTTCTTCGAGAATGCCATAATTGTCTATTTCATTTTCATTGTAGGCACTTCCCTTCACACATATGCCACTGTTCATCGTAGACTTATTCCGTCCATAATCTCTCGTGTGAAATCGGTATCCATTCACAATGTAGCCTGGATAGACACATACAATCTTCGAGGGCCCATAACTGATCTCTTGTACTCTTGAATCAGTAATAAAACCTTGTTCAACCTATTATTAAAAAAATTGACACACAATGACAAATTACAACAACTAATTATGCATAAGAGCATAACATTTATGCTTCAAAACATTTAGACACTTACTCGAGATCTTAACCAAGTAGGAAAAGACTTCTCCCATTCCTTTTCAACATGCACGTCAGTCATACGTGGATTCCGTTGCAGTATGACCGAGTCAAACTATCTGCAATGTAAATGTCACTCAACCTCTAAGTCTGTAGTATTGCTCGCAAATGATGTACATCATTAGTGTTGAGAGCTTACTCAATGTAGGGGTCTAGTTCTGCACAATTCATGAATATGTAGATCTTCACAGCTACCAACTCTCTGTCTTCTAGCACCACAAGAGGAAGCGGGATTACCGACGGCATTTTCCGACGGAAAATATTTCCATCGGAAAATGCCGTCGGTATTCATTTGTTTTCCGACGGAAAGTATTGTCGGAAAGTCAGTCGGTATTTCCGACGGTTTCCGAAAGAATTTTGTTCCGTCAGAAAACCCGCAATATTCCCCCCCCCCCCCCCGCCCCGCTTTCCCCGCGCCCTCTCTCTCTCTCTCTCTCCTCTCTCTCTCTCTCCTCTCTCTCTCTCTCCTCTCTCTCTCTCTCTCTCTCTCTCTCTCTCTCCAGCATCTCTCTGCGTCGCCGCGCCCCCGCTGCCGCCGTCGCGTCCCCTCGCGCCGCCGTCGCTTCCCCCCGCGCCGCTGCCGCCTCCAACCGCCACCAGCTCGCCGCCCCCACACCGGTATGTCCCCTCCTCCCCCGCGCAGTCCCCTCCCCCCTCAGTCCCCTCCTCCACCACACAGTCCCCCCCCCTCCCCACATTCCCCCCCCTCCGCGCGTCCCCCTCCCCCCCACATCCCCCCCTCCGTCCCCTCCTCCCCTGTAGTCCCCCCACCCCCGCGCGTCCCCCTCCCCCCCACAGTCCCCCCCCTCCGTCCCCTCCTCCCCTGTAGTCCCCCCCCCCCCCCCCCCCCGCGCGTCCCCCTCCCCCCATAGTCCCCCCCCTCCGTCCCCTCCTCCCCTGCAGTCCCCCCCCCGCGCGTCCCCCCCTCCACCCGCAGTCCCCCCCCTGCACTTCCCCCCATCCGTCCCCTCCTCCCCTGCAGTCCCCCCCCCTCCCCACATTCCCCCCTCCCCGCACAGTCCCCCCCCTCCTCACATTCCCCCCCCCCCCCCCCTCCGTGTGCCCCCCTCCTCCGAAAGTCCCCCCCCTCTCCCCCTCCGTCCCCTCCTCCCCTGCACAGTCCCCCCCGCTCCCCCCACCTGTGAATCCCCCCCCCTATGGAAGACCCCCGTCCACCCCCACCTGTCGAACACCCACCCACCCCCCCTCCAACCCCCACCGTCGGAAGACCCCCCCCTCCAACCCCTACTGCCGAAGACCCCCCCCCCCCCCCCCCCCCCCCCCCCCGGGAAGACCCCCCTCCACCCCCACCTGTTGAACCCCCCACCCCCCACCTATGACCCCCCCTGCCGGAAGACCCCCCTCCCACCCCCACCTGTGAACACACGCGCACAGACACACACATAGACACTTTCATATGATTAAATTTTGGTGCATTATTGTAATGGTATTTTTTTTCACATTGTATTTATAATATAATATTTATGTGTTTTTACATGTACAATTGTAATGTCTTATTTTTATGTATTATGACTTCTTTTTAGATTTAGAAAATAGAGCTTTAATTTATGGTAAAAGAATTGGATACATAAAGTGGTGCAACCTAAAGCTTCATATGTGCTTGGGGCCAGACAGATTAAGGAAGTGTTGCAATGGTTGAAGCAATTGAGATTTCCGGATGGATATGTCTTGAATATTGCCCGTTGTGTAAATGTCAACAAGGGGAAATATACGGAATGAAGAGTCATGACTGCCATGTTTTCATACAAAGACTAATACCAATTGCTTTTTGTGAGTTGTTGCCGAAGCAAATATGGGAAGCAATGACTGAGCTGAGTCATTCTTTAGGATTTTATCTGTATCAGAACCCAGACTTCATGACTTGCAAAATATGGAGCAAAATATAATACAGACAATCTGCAAATTAGAGAATATTTCCTCCAGCATTCTTATTTAATGGAGCACCTGATCATCCATTTGCCATATGAGGCTGGGGTCGGAAGACCAATATAATTTCGATGGATGTATCCGTTTGAGAGGTATATTCATATGTCTCAATTTATTCACATTACGACGATCTTTTATATTTCATATGTATTCATTTGAATTATTGTCGTAGGTCCATGCACGATCTTAAAATGAAGTCCGCAACAAAGCACAAGTTGAGGGCCCATTACCCAGGCGTACCTTATTGAAGAGATATCGAACTTTTGTTCGATGTACTTTGACACGGAAATACGAACCCGACGCACTCAACCTCTACGTAATGATGATGGTGGAGATTCTAATGTGTCTGATCGACTCTCTTATTCAAGTGTCCGGACGAGCGTTCAGATATTCTTCTACTCACGCACTACACTACAAGAAAATGCGGATTTTTCGACAGAAAGAATCCGTCGAAAATCCGACGGTAATCCGTCGGAACATGATCCTTCCGACAGATTTCCGTCCGAAGCTCGTCGGAAATGGCCTGTCGGAAATTGTTGGTCAGATATTACCGACGGAAGAGAATTCCGTCGGAAATAGGTCGGAAAACTCCGACAGACAAATCCGTCGGAAATACCGTCAGTATTTACCGACAGAAACCCGTCGAAAAAATCCGTCAGAACTATAGACGAAAGTACCGACCGATTTCTTCCGTCGGTAATTTAGAATTTCTGATGGATATTATCCGTCGGAAATCCACCGAATGTACAGTATATATATATATATTTTAAATTGACAAATAAAAAAGAATTTTCAAACCTGCTACAATATTCATAAATTTCACAAATACTCACGATCAACATAAATCATAAAATACAATAAATATAAAATCATACAAAATAATAAATATAAAAAATCAGACAGATCTGCTGGATCGTCTGCTGTCCCTGCCTCGTCATCGTCAGGTGCCGGAGGTGGATCATATATTAAAAAAAATTAATATGAGAAATATTATATAATTAAAAGACATATATTATTTTCAAAAATTAAATTTAAAATATGTGATTATTCCTCAAGTTTAATTAGATACTATTTTTAGATCCATCGTTTCTTTGGTGTTTTTTAGATCTGTCATTTGAACGCCGAACATAATCTGGAATCCAAATTGGATTCCGTCAGTTCCCACACGTCACTTTAACCCACCCGGTCGTGTCGGAGAAAACGGCACGCCGATCCGATCCCTATTTGGATTTTGGATCCCCAGGTTGTAGTTTTAGCCATTTATATATACTTGGCTGTTTTTTAGATCCGTCATTTCAATGCCCAACCCAATCCGAAGATCCAAATTGGATTCCTGTCAGTTTCCCACACGTCACTTTAACCCACCCGGTCGTGTCGGAGAAAACGGCATGCCTGATCCAATCCCTATTTGGGATTTTGGACCCCCGGTTGTGTGTTTTGGACCCTTTATATATACTTTGCTATTTTTTTAGATCCGTCATTTCAATGCCCAACCCAATCCGGAGATCCAAATTGGATTCCGTCAGTTCCCACACGTAACTTTAACCCACCCGGTCATGTCGGAGAAAACGGCATGCCGATCCGATCCCTATTTGGGATTTTGGACCCCCGGTTGAGGTTTTAAACCCTTTATATATACTTGACTGTTTTTTAGATTCGTCATTTCAATGCCAACCCAATCCGAGATCCAAATTGGATTCCGTCAGTTCCTACACGGCACTTTACCCACCCGGTCGTGTCGGAGAAAACGGCACGCCAATCTGATCCCTATTTGGGATTTTGGACCCCCGGATTGTAAGTTTTAGCCCTTTATATATACTTGACTGTTTTTTAGATTCGTCATTTCAATGCCCAACCCAATCTGGAGATCCAAATTGGATTCCGTCAGTTCCCACACGTCACTTTAACGCACCCGGTCGTGTCGGAGAAAACGACACGCCGATCTGATCCCTATTTGGGATTTTGGACCCCCGGGTTGTGTGTTTTGACCCTTTATATATACTTGGCTGTTTTTTAGATCCGTCATTTCAATGCACAACCAATCCGGAGATCCAAATTAGATTCCGTCAGTTCCCACAC
>CM024757.1:4585078-4638526 GCA_014218235.1 Colocasia esculenta
AGTGGGGTCACGTGACCCCACTGACTTGGAAGGAGAGCTTTAAAAAGTTCTCTTTTTTTATTTATATATGTCAAAATTTTATATAAAACTATAAGGTGACCTCACTGAATTTAAGGATGACCCCCCTACATTCAAGTGTTTCCACTGAACTAATGTTCAGGATCCGCCACTGAGTGGACGCATATATATTGTTGTCATTTAACCTTTGATAAGTCTACCAGACTTAAAAGGGCTGATAACTTTATTTGGGACTTTAACAGAGGTAATAGGAGGCGTAGTGAAGGTTATCAGACTGTAACATGGGTCCCAAAGTCAAATAAATCTATGCAATGCGATTTATAAGAGATATAAGAGCATGTTTGACAAGAACCACGGAATTAATTAGTCCTCCACAGATAAAGTAACCATATATAGCTAGGTGGTTAATAGGAGTTATATATTTTTTGCTTTGACGTCATCATAGGATAGATAACCCCTGCTAACTTTAGCAGAAAGTTCTCTCTGAAATTATTAGCCAGTTACCAAAGCGTAAAACAACTTATAAACAGGGATTTCCCTATATTTAGTTATCCTTTCTATGGCTATCATATATACAAAAAATATATATACAAATATAATTTATTTTCAAACAGGTTTAAAAGACAAAGAGGATATGGTGTCTTCTCAAGGACATGGTTCGCTACATGAGAGAGAGCAGTGACGGACCCTCCTTATAGTCAGTGGGGTCACGTGACCCCACTGATTTGGAAGAGGTGTCTTAAAGGAAGTAGAAATTCTCCATATTATTTAGGTGTGCAAATGAAAGGTGACCCCACTGAATTTAAAGGTGACCCCCGTAGACTTAAATGACTCTACTGAATTAATTTTCAAGATCCGCCACTGCGAGAGAGAGAGAGAGAGAGAGAGAGAGTTTTGTTATATATGTCGAGGCCATGGTAGAGTCATGCATCTGTGTACTATTACCTTCTCTTCCTGTCGGAGAAGAAGATGCTGGGGCTCTGCTGGAAGAGGCGAAGGGTCTCCCCCACGAGTGGCCATCCCATGGTCCCGGGTGGCAGCTGCATCCTCTTACGTGAAGAAACAACATAACGTCCACCAAGCACATGGTGCCTTAGGATGTGAAGGAGACAAGGCAGGACCAAGAGGAGCAGCAACAACAGGAGAGAAGCGAGAAGAGATGAGAAGGGAAGGAAGGATGAGGCCTCCATAGAGTACTAGCTGTTGGAACTTGGAAGGACTCTGGCTCTCGGGGGCACTTAAATAGGGCAGAAAGGGAAGTTGGTGAGTTTGCAACTGGTGTTGTTCTGGTGTTCGGACACCGGTGGCGGCGGGCTGGGACACGTGTCAAATAATCTAATAATCCCATGGATCCATAGGATTTTTTATAGATCCAACAATTAAGAAACAAAAAGGGATCTGTATACGTGGATGGTAGGTATGGTCTTTGCCCCATGCCTATTTATATATATTATAAAAAACATCACCGCATCCCATGCACATCTATACTATCCTTATAATTCTCAGTTTTGGCTGTACAGATGTCAACACTAGAATGACCCAATTTCCCGCCTAAACTCTCTCACTCACCTCTTTTCTGTACAATTTTTAGAAATACATATGTCAAGCTCAGTTTCTTTACGAACCCCCGCCAAAAGCCAAAACTGAAGTATGTGTATTCTGAAGTATATGTCAACGTCACTTTCTTTACCAACCACTCGCAGCAGGAGCGCTCCTGGTGCAGACCTCTCTACCTTCCCATTCCGCCGCAGCAACGCAGGTGAGAGGAGTCTTCCTGCCAGGCCTGTGTAAAACTTCCTGCCAGTCCTGGCGTTGGTAGCCATTCCCCTATCCCTAACCCTCTTCCACAGCCCTATCCCTGGACCTAGCACTCTTCCACGCATCCGCACCGTGCCATCTTCCTGCCCGGCGTTGGTAGCCATTCCCCCTTGGAAATGCCGAAAGATGGCAGTTGTTCCTCCTGCCTCGTCGCTGCCCGCCGATCACAAGCTGGAGCTGGGAAGGTATACGTGCTGCACTCTCACTCGACCGATTTTGAACTCGCCCTCGCACTCTCCCAATCGCAGCATCTTCACCGCGCTCGCCCTCGCCCTCGCCCTCGCCCTCGCCCTCGCAAGTTCTCCCTCAAAGCCTCGCGCTCGCATCCTCACCCTCGCAGCCTCTCCCTCGCATCCTCGACTCGCTGCATCTTCGAACGCCCACGACCTCGCAAGCTCCCCCGCCCAGCCTCGCGCTCGCATCCTTGCACTCGAAGCTTGGCCTTTTCCCCTATTTCAACGGCTTCTCCCCTTATTTCCCCCTTCTATACGCCTTCTACTATATCTGCCTCAACATTTCTGTTTTCAATGACTTCTCCCCTTATTTCCCCCTTCTATACGCACAGGATCGTCTTCTCCGACGTGGTCTTCAAAACAGGTGGAGCGACGTGAACTCCGCGGATCTGATCTCCCTCAGGTCAGAGATGCTCAATCTGCTGTTCAGCAAGCGGTTCTACTCCACCACCACCCGCCTCTGCCACAGCTGTCCGTCACGACTATCTTCATCCTTTCCGCGCAGGGCCACAAGGTGCTACGAGCCGGGCCTACACCTTGCAAACGCCAGCAACATCCATCACGAATATCTTCAATAAAGAGGTATGCCAATAAAGTTTCTCTCGAACTTCCTTCTGTCGTCAGCAGTGCAGTCCCAAATCACCAGACCTACGTCTTCTACCAGCCACCGTACCCCCTCTCTTCGGGGTTTTCCAAAGTGCCGCCATGCTCTCCGCAGATACTCTCAGGCAGAAAAAATTGGAACTTTCTCTGATGATTAGGTTTTCCCCAATTTTGTTCTGGGTTCCTGTAGTCGTGTGTGGTGTCGGAGACAGTCCCGCAGGTGGTAGAGTATTTTCTGGAGGTTTTGGTAGATGCTGGAATTATTCTATCAACAACTACTACTGGTCCAACTACTGGAGTTGGCCGATGGGTTTTCTGTGAAAAGGTACGAGTTTTTTCACATATGAATTACTACTTTTATTCCCATTCATTTAACTGCATTCACAGTTTGTAGTCACACCTCATATTTTTTTAACCCCTCCCTTGGGTTACTTGGTTTCCGTTATAGCCCTTATTGGCTCACTGAGTCCCTTCCAGCGGTCAATGGATTTTGTTCTCTGGCTAAACATGTGAATTTAGTTTGCTTGCTGTGAAACTGTAGATTTTGCATTTTTGCCCTGCAATCTTTTAAAGGATTATTAGTTGTGTCTTCGTTTTTTATGACTCATGTGGTACATGTGATTGCTAATTATACTTTTGCAATAATTGCTGATTTTTCTGACAGGCACACTTTGATGATATCCTAATCCTTCAATTTTTGCTAAGTGAGAGTTTCAGCAATTCAGGTAGATTAAATATTGTATGAGCCATATGTGCAGGGAAACCAGTTTAATATCTATATGTTTTAATGTGCTTATGTTCCTAATATATATATAGTTTGTATATTTTGGGTTTCAGATTTTTTTTGTTCTTAATTTAGTCTATGCCTTATCATAGAAGCTGAAATGTAGATTGCTTCTATAGATCATTACTACGCCTTCTGTACTTTTTTAATGTGCATATGAAACTGTAGAAAAAATATTATTAAGTGAATTTGATAAACCCTACCAGTTGGTGTGTATTTGCTTTAACAAGACCAAAAGAAGAAAAAATAGGAAAAGAAGGGCCAATTGGCCTATTTAGATGAAGGAGTGCACATGAGACATAAACATAAACAAATTTTTTGCATAAATAAATAAACGGAAAATCCGTGGGTCTTTGTATTTCATCATTGGGTCCATAAGACATCACCCCTTATGTGGGTGTTTCTCAGGCCCAGGTCAGAAGTAGGGCCCTCCACCTACTGGAAGAAAGACTTCTGTAACTGTCACTGGATATCAACCTGCGAAGGCAAAAACTAGATTTTAGCAACTGCATTTTTTTCTTATGATTAAGGAGAACAACTTAGATTATGATGACTAAGGATATTTACAACACAAACATGTTAATTGCAAGACATTTCCCATGGATTCATGTATGTAACAGTCCAACACGGTCTTCATTTAACTTACATGTTCTAAAATGCAACTCCCTAATTAAGGTTCTTAAGGTTTTAGAGGTTTTATTGGCACGAAGAAGATAAAAAAAAAAGGTGATATGACTCTCTTAGTATCTTGAGCAAATGACCTTTTTTTTTTTTTTAAACTTTTACTTCATATGTTACTGTCTTTCTCAGATCAATCAATAATTACTGAATTTTTAAAAAGAAACCCAATAATGTCAGCTTCTAATCAATGTCAAAAATAACATGGATGAAACTGGTATGTATGTTTGTGAGGAATTATAATATAGGATCCGTGTTTATTTAAGTATAACACTCATGACAATCTACTTATTTTCTTGGCAAGATATGATATTGTGCAGTGTACACTAAAATTTTGTAATTAGTTTTAGTTCTTTGTCATAGCTTTCATTATATGCTCTGTTATGTAATCTTTGATAGAAGACCTTGTAGATTAATGTAGATTTCCATTTTCCAAGGTATTAAATGTAACTGTAAAGATTAAAACATGTTTTCCTTGATGTCGAAACCATTGTTGACCAGCCAAAAGCAGCCTTTTTGAGAGTGTGAAAATTCCCAACCACATATCAGATTTGGACCCTGAATGCTGACAATCAAAAGGGCCCAACTCAGATGCTTCAGATGTCATAGAAATAATATATATGTAATATCCAACTATTAGAGACCAAAAACCCCTTACGGCATGCAGAAAATTTCCAATGTATAATGTTTACCAATGCATTTTTGTTCTTAGTTACTGTTCAATTGTTCTCCATAATGCTCAAATAGTGACCCAGAATTTCCATATCTTAGATGACTGATTATTAGAGAACAAAAGATGACATGGATTTTACCTTCTCATTCTCAAGGGGTGTGCCCTGACTGCTAAAAGTGCGTTGATGGGAACACTCTTTGGGTGGGTAGGGAGAGTGGCTAATGTATGTAACAGTCCAACATGGTCTTCTTTTACCTTACATGTTCTAAAATGCAACTTCCTTAATTAAGGTTCTTAATGTTTAAGAGGTTTTATTGGCATGAAGAAGATCAAAAATATTAAGAAGAAGAACATGACTTTATTAGTATCTTGAGCAACTGAGCTCTTTTTTTTTTTTGAAATTTTGCTTCATATATTTCTATCTTTCTTAGATCGGTATATTTTCTTTCTTCCAGGCAGGTGCTCTGGAGCTTTTAGAGTTCTATTCCATTATCAAGCCAGAATACTGTAAGCGTAACGCATTACTGTGAGTTTGCATAAACCCTGTACAGTTTGAAACATTTGGTTATTAATCTATTGCATGATAAAATCATTGAGTGTTTTCTCATTAAATCTATGCACATTACAGAAATAATAGATCTTTGAATCATTTTTTTTATGTCATGAGTTGTCTTCTTACGTCCTTGGACCATTTGTTAGATGTGGTTATCCTTATATTAGGCTTCTTCTATTCTCTTTGTGAATGTTTTTTTATTACAATTCCAACTGTCTGTTAGGAAGATGGAGGCATACAGATTCTCTGATAAGTTGTCAGAAAGAACTCAGTTTCTAACATGTTCAATCTATTTGTGTTTGTGGCAATGTATATGCTTTTTTTGTAAGTGAGTAATACCACATTTATTCCTACCCAATTCCAACTTTTAACAGCCCAAGTAAGAAATCTGTATCTATAATTGGCCTGTTAACAGTGCATTAAGGTTTTAAGGCTCTAATTGTTGATTCAAATAAATGCACATGATTAATCAGCATCTTTGTTCTTAGTTATGTAATATCCAGCTATTATAGAATACATCTGTGATGCAAGAATTTGCTCTGCCAGACCACAATGATAGTATCAATCAAAAGGGCCCAACTCAGAATGTCATAGAAATAATATATATGTAATATGAAGCTATTAGAGACCAAAAAACCCGTGCGGCAAATAGAAAATTTCCAATGTATAATGTTTACTCATGCATCTTTGTTCTTAATTACTATTAAATTGTTCTCTATAATGCTCAAACAGTGATCTAGAGTTTCCATATCTTAGTTGACTGATTATTAAAGAACAATTTTTTATTAGTATTCTATCAGGCAGGTGCTCTGGAGCTTATAGAGTTCTATTCCATTATCAGTCTCCAGGCACATCTTTCACAGGTAGAGTCTGATAGAATATTACAATGGAACAAATGTGTTTTGGTGGGTAATCTGCCCCATGCTAATTTCCTGAGAAACATATTGGTTCTTTCCATGGTCTGCCATCTCCATATAATTTTCATATGACTGCATCTCCAACCTTACTTCCTCATCTTATGTTAGAGCTTTGTAAGCAGACTCAATTGTGAATAGCCATGTTCACCTGGCACCCAATATCTATCATCCTCCATGCAGTGTCTTTGGTAGGAAGTTAATAATGAATGTTACTATTTCATTGGCAAAAAAGGTCTATAGTTTATTGACATCCCATTCTTCTTCCTCATTCAGAAATTCTGCTAATTTCATCTTTTCAGTGATGAGGTCACAATTAGAGGTCCATGACAGACTTCTCAGTGTAGCACATTAAGTGTATGCTTTCTAAAACCTGATTATTTTTAGATATTGGTGTAAGCATTGGCTCCTGGATGATGTCTAATACCTGCTTTCTATTACCTGTCCTGCCTGCCGTTGTCTTTTCCAAATCCTACAAGCCAACATGGTAACTACAGGCATGTTGGTGCGAATACTGAATGTTGTAAGAATGCCTTGATCTACATTGGAATAACTCTTCCTTACATGGGTAGTCTTTTCTGGCTTGCTATTCTATTTTTAGAAGTTCTTCGTTGTGTAATTTAAGCTTATGCATCTCAACAGTAATACTTTTTAAGCAGTTTCTAATGTTTTAATCAAAGTAATTTATATGAAAGACTTTTTTGACTATTATATTTGATATGAATTCATTTAGCAGTGACATTTTCTTCTAAGAAGTGGAATGTTGTTTTTTCTATAGTTTTTTTTTTTTTTTTAAAGAAGAGTTTGGAGAAAATTTTAAACAAAGTAATGTTGTATGAAAGCAACTGGCAGAAAAACAGTGCACACTACCACAAAAAAATTTATTTTGATATACTGAGTATAAAAGAAACCACTAGGGAAATGGCCATCCAGCTAAAAATCTTAATAATGGGAATGCAGAAGGCACCAACATTTAGATTTCTATTTTACCCCTTATTCATATAGGTTTATCTAACAACGATGTATTTAGAAGTGTAATTGAACTGCTCTTTTTGTTGTTCACTCATGGTAGTTAAATTTTTTTTTTCTTCTCATTCCCAAACTGAATTATATGCTTGATCTGGGTAGTGACAATAGAAGATTTCAGGTAATTATATTTTTTCTGCTTTGTCTTTTGGCTCCCCATTATGTAATCACTTTTAAACAGAACGTTTTAAAAACTGTTTTGTTTGAGAAATTAATTGACCATAGATTCTCCAACTAATTTTGGAGCACTTTACTGTTTGAATGATTCAGAAAGACTATATAAGTAACTTTTTAACCTAACATATGCTTCTCATTCAGCTTTTAAATCTTTCTTTTCTGTTATTAATTAGTTTTATTGCTTCCTCATACATATATTGCTTTGTTATGTTGCTGTTTTAGCAAGAGATGGGCGTTGAACAGCAAAAACATATCATTCTTTCCAAAACAAAATGGAGAATATTGCTTTCTTGGCATTGCCAAACACCACCCAAATCCCAACCGCAACAGGGGGAAAAAAAAACCTTAGTCATAATTGTTCTAAAAGCTTTTGTTGGAATTTGAGTATTTAGTCTATTGGTTTCTGAATTGAGATTTTTATTGTTTATGAACATGTGAATCTCAACTCTGTCGATTTTGTGATTTCAACGTGATATGCAGAACATTGTTGGATCTTGCCTTGGGCGAGGTGTGTGCTTTAAAAGTCAAAGGGTTATCCTTGCTGGATCTTGCCTTGGGCAAGGTGTGGACAAAAGGTACATTTTCTAATCCCTATCAAATTGGTGTATATTTTCTTTAACAAGACTATTTTCTTTTCCTTTCAGCAAAGTAATTATGTGGACAGAATTATTCAATTTATGACTATTCATTTTTTTATGTTTAATGATTGATAGTCCCTAACAGTTTGTCTATTTTTTTAAATGTACTTATGTTCTTTACAACATAAATTTAGACAAATTCTTCCACATCAATTTTGTTTTAGCAAATTCTTCTAGCAAAGTTCAAAGTTTTCAGAATTAATTGATTTCTGACTATTCATTTTGATTGATAATTCCTATCAGTTTCTGTTTATGTTCCTGACAACAACCATTTTCACTGTCTCACACACTCTATCTTCTTTTTCTTCTACTTTTTACAGAAAAAGATATCCTGATTTTTTACAAAGGAGCTAATCATTGGTTCTTCTTCTACTTTTTTATTTTTTTACAGAAATGCATGATTAAGTACATCCAGAGCTACCTAGGTGATATATATCCTGATCATTTTTTCACTGTCTCACAGACTCTGTACACTAACAAAGTGTAGCCTGATTTTTTATTTTGTTCATACAAACTTCATTTGATATATTGCTTTCTTACTATTTGACCATATCTTATTTTGCTCTTTATATCAAATGTAGCACCCTTGATTTTTAAAATCATGAAAAATAAAAAATTTATTATTTAATAAATGAGATAAATCGATTTAATTATAATAAAGGGAGAATACATGGAATAAAAGGGAATTAATGCAATACCCATTAAGCTAAATTATTAGTGGGTTACTCTAATAACCCAAACCCAATGGAATGGGCCCAAATAGGGATAGCCCATGTTGGAATGAGAATTAAATTAATGAAATTCGTATCTAAATAATTAAATAAATAGTAAAGGGTTAAGATAAATGATAAATAACCCTTATATATCTAAATAAAGAGTCCTAAACCCATCCTAACTCATTAACCACGAAATTAAACTCTCCCTAGCCATATTAGGTGGATGAATAAGAGAAAGTGGGAGATAAATGCCAATTTTCGGAGTTGGATGAGAAAGAAGGAGTTTTAGGTGACTTAGAACTCTATAGGCTATTAAAACACCCAAAATCTCTTCCCTACCACCCATAGAACGTGGCTGGAGTCTTGGGAGACGAAGGGGAGGTGTTCTGGACGGAGGATCTTGAGGAGAAGGCTGGAGCAAGGAGCCTTCATCCCGTTTTCGTCATTCAAAAAGGGCTTTCGTACATCACGAAAAAGGTAGGCAATCTCTCAAGAAAAAATCGTGAAATAATTCCCCTAGGTAGCCTTCATGTACCTCTTCAAAAGCCCTATAGTTTCGTGGTATTTCGTTCACCATTTGGGCGAATTAAATTCGTGAATCCTGCTGTCACCATGAACCTAATCCCAAGTTTTCTCTAATTCCCGATGTGTACATGCTCTCATTCCATGAAAATTTTCAAATATACTACATCACACTAGCTTTCAAACGCCCCTGGTCTTGCTTGTTCGATCTCCCATGAGAGAGAATTAAATCTTTGAATATCTATCAGACCTGTGCACTCGACCCTTCTTGTTTCCTTTTTAACCTCGTGCAAACTTGACATAATTCTATGATAAAATTATCATAAATAATACTACATGTTAGCTTTCAAACGCCACTAGTTTCAGAATTTTTCATCATGTATACATCTCTAATTAATTCATTGAACTCTGACTGCGCCTGTTTAGTTCACCGAAAAGTAACCTAATCAATGCATGTCTAAACCTTGTCTATTTTCAAATTAATCGTGCATGTTGATAGATATACATGTCTACTTTCGTTTAAAAACTGATTTCATGCTTTTGGATCACCGTGCTATTTTATATGTAATTTAGAACGTCCCTGTATCACAGGAGACTCGCCCTGGGAAAAAAGGAAAAAGGGCAAACCCGCTTGTTATCGCGACGGCACGATCCGCCGCGATAAAAGTGGGGTCGCGTCAGCCGATGGCGTCGCGTCAAGAACGCGACGGCATGAGCCGCCGCGTTTCACCCGGTCCGAGCCAGGCCGGCCAGGACCCCGTGTCGCGTCCGACCGCCCTGTCGCGACTTGAATCGCGACGGGTAGGTCCGTCGCGTTTCAAAGATTTCGGCCAGAACTATTAATTGTGTACATGCCCTGCTGTTTTGGCTATTTAACCCTTAATTAGCCATGATTAAACCATGTTATAATTAACTTGACTTGTTAAATAATAAAAAATAACATTTGCACGACTTGTCATATCCTCAAGATTTCTTTACACTTGCACACATAACATTGTAAATTGCCATTAGACCTTGATAAATTATGCAATAATGTATTCGGTAAATTATCGAAATAAATGACTAAATTACCCTATTTGTTAAATACAATTGGTTCCATTTTGACTCGCGCATTTTATCTACCGTTATCGTTTCCTCGGCCTACGAGCACTCTAGGCACGACGGACCCGTTTTACACACTTTCCCTTGACTTGACCACCTCTCCACCGGGAATACTCTCGATTGGACCAGGGACTCCTTGTCAAGACCTCCGTAAGTCTTCTTGGCTTTGGCGCACGTCCTTAGTCAACGAGCTGGTTGTACCTAAAACCTGTTACACTCTTAGGGATCAGTACGATCCAAGCCTTAGTGTTCCTTCTCGTCTTGAGTTCACACCAGACCACTTGACCCGTGTACACAGCACGGCTAAGGGGCGGTTGTGACTTCTACCAGACTGTCGGCACCCGACCTGGTGCTGTGCAACCGTTACTATCGTGTTTATCGTCGTTTTACGATTGTACCCCTCTCATCTACAGTCTCTTACTCTCTTCTGTTCACGTTCTCTCTACACTCTCATCTATCTCGTCTAGTACTCTCTTATCTCTTCTTGGTACTCTATTGGCCATTCGTGTGATTGTCTAAGATAAAAGAATGACTAATGCCAGCGCAATAGGGCCCGATCAGGTCCTGGGAGGAGCGCCCGAAAAGTGCCAGTGCCCATGGGAGTTAAAATGATCATAGGATGTGTTACGGCATGCATCCAGCGCCATTTTACTATCTAGATTAATCTATGACAATCAAGTGCTATCTCTACAAGTGCAAGCGTGATCGTTACTAGTGCACCGTTGTGCAATTTACATGTTATATCGTTACATGGCCATTCCATTATCGTTCTCGTTGTACTATTTTCTCTGTGCCAGTTGCAATTGTTCTCTCGTTATCGTGACATGCTCTACATGACTTTACTCTCTAGTTAACCTGCCATTAAGATATAACTATTTAAAGCATGCTTGTGTTCATGAGATATTAAGTCTACTGGGCGTTATTCGCTCATCCTGCGTATTTATTAAATATGTTTCAGGTGAGTCGGATCATGACCACACTCACGAGGATGGGACCGATGAGGAGGCTCAGGAGTGACCCTTCGGCAACCAGTGCTATCTAGTAGTAGTCAGTTGGTATAGTTATGGGTCAGTTAGTCATAATGTAATAGTTTGATTTTGAATAAAGTACTCTGGGCCCTAGTTCTGGCTTTGATACGTTGATGTATTGATGACTGGTGGATTATTAATGAAATTGGAGTTTATTTGGTATTATTCCATTGAGCAATGGTTTGCATTTATTTCCCGCTCTGTACTATTTAATAACTGTAATTTCCAGCTCCGATATTCCGCGTCGGGGCGTTACATCAAAAGTATGAAATTTCGTTGGAGACTTTTTTTTTCTGTCAATTGATAGTTTAATGTTCAGGTTATACATGCTATTACTTTGTTTGAGTCTTTTTAAAAAGGGGCAAATCATTGGTTCTGCCCATTTGATTTTTTTTATGTCATGAGTTTTTAAAGCACAGATTTTGAATTTGTATTATATTCAGGGCCTTCCAATGAAATATTTCAAGTTCTAATTATTTTGTTTATTTTTTTATTATTTTTAGTACTTGCCCAGGAGGAACATATCAATATAGTTTGTCTACTATTTTTGGTACTTGCCTAGGAGGAACATAGCAATATACTTATTTTTTATGTGCATGTCACCAATTGCATTTATATACATGCTTTACATTTGATAGACAACAACAGAACCTAACAGGCTGTGTATGTTAATTCATTTTTTAATGTGCAGTGAAAGTAGATTACTAAACTTATGTCCACTTACTCACTGCATCAACATGTATTTGCTTTAACAAGATCATTTTCTTTTTCTTTAAATAAAGTTCAAAGTTTTTTGAAATTATTAGCTTTCTGACTATTCATTTTTTTGTTGTGTTTAAATGAATTCGTCAAAAACTTATTTTGCCCTTCATATGTTTACAATGGTTGAAATTTTGTTTGAAGCATTTTAATGTGCATGTAAAAATAAAAACTAAATGCAGTACAATATGACACAGGGAAATTTTTGTGAACATTTTTTATTTACTGACAATTCAGATTATCACTATATACATTTCTTATGCTTCTTACTATGTTGTTTCTTTTTTATATAGATAAAGATGTTGAGGAAGTTATATTTTCTTGATATCTAACTTGAAAATTTATATTCATATAGAATCTTGGACAAATTTTTTTACAGTCATCGTAAAAAAAAATATTCAGACTAAACAAATAATTCAATCCAATTTCAATATAAATGATATTTTTATCAGAAACAACTATGTTAAAATTTTAAATAATTTTTTATTAAAATATAAAAATTTAAAACTTTCCGTGCATCGCAGGGCAAAGAACTAGTTATCATATATATTAATGATGGAAGAGAAATATTATTACATATTAAAGATTTATATTGTGATGGGTACATTCAATAGAAATATATCACCTCAATTTTGATGATATTTAATATATTTTTATTTCTATTTTTTAAAAATTCTAAAAGTAAGATGACACATTTTCGTGCATACTAAATATTTTTCACAACTAAAATAAAAGAAGATAGAGCTTAACTCACATTATCACATATACTAATGACTTAAAACAAGAGAAGATAGAGCTTAAGTCACGTTATCACATATCGTAATAACTTAAAACAAGAAAAGATAGGGCTTAAGTTAGCATAGTGCTAGTTAAAATATAATTTTAAAATAACATGACACATGGATACGTAGAACTTTTTGTGTTCAAGGGATAACATTCTGAACTTATGAGGGCAATTTCTTGCACATTTTCTGTGGAGGCCTTTGCTTGCTTGGGCCGGAGCCTGGTGGGCCTACACTTGAAGGAAAAAGGGAGAACACTGATGACGGACATAGATCCTGCAAAACCAAGAATGATCAGGGGGGCCCGATGAAGACCGGGGAAAACCCTCCGATGCCCAAGTAAGTGAGAAGCTTGAAATGCAGGGAGTTTTCGTGTGTAAGCGTGAGAGAGAATGTACCTCTGCATGGCACTATACCTATACCTTTTATAGGAATGGACGCTAAGGTGGACGGCCGTAGCGCCTCTGGATCATGTCTGAAAGGGCGCGTCGATTGGTGCGCACAACGGGGGGTTACACACCCGTACGCCCGTTGGAGTGCTTGGTAGTTAATGCACTTTTGGATCGTGAGGCGCGTGGCCTACGACAGTACAACCGCGCGAGGATGTGAAGGGCTGCTCGGAATCTTTGGCGGAGGTTGCCGAGCAGGTAACCGTAAGGGAGGTTGAAACCGCTGTTCGGTAACCGCCACGGCTGTTCGGTGCGTTGATGAAACCGGCGGCCTGCTCGGCAGACGAAGTCCTGCTCCAGACAGGTCGTGGACGCTTGGACTCTTGCTCGGCGGGCGGAGGCCCATTCCGAATCAGCAGAGTTGTTCGGAGACATGCCGCTGGGGGGCTTGGTGAAGCCCGATCACGGGGGTCACGCTTTGAAGGCCCCCAAACGGTCCTTATAAGGACGTGGCACCCGGAAGAAGGGCCACACCTATTGACGGGACCTTAGAGTGCCGTAATGGGCTATGATGGACCTAGGTGGCCAGATTTGGCCACCACACTTGCCCCCTACGCCCTCGAGTGGCTTGGAGACATGGGCACTTCGAGGGCGTCATTCCGCATTTAATGCGATGGTTCGATGCAGATAGCCATGCAGTGCCGTCACTTGGGGCTTCGTCGAACAACTAACTCGCATGATGAACACGGAGACGTGTCGAGCCAGGAGTGTCACACGTCGTGTTCGAATGGCCGCCAGTGGTGCGTCGAGGAGGAATTTTGAAAAGTGGAAGGAGCGGCATTTAGGCCCGCCTCGAATTTCGTGCCCCCCCCTTTCTTATAAGGAAGGGAGGGGGTGAAGGCGGGAGCCACGCCTCGAAAAACCCTCTAGCATTTGAGCCTTCTAAGCTTCTCTCCTTCTTCTCGTCTTCCCTTGCTTGTGCTTCTTCCTGCAACTCTCCAGCGATGGCGGACTGAGGGAAGCCGTTGCCGGAGCAAGCAGAGTGACGGTGGCGGCTTCAGGTGGATGGAAGCTCTGCCACTACGAAGGCTAAGAGAGAGGTTCCACATTGGAGACGAGTACGAGATCATCGACGCGAAGGAGGGGGAGCTCCCATGCGATGAAGCCAGGGTGCCTGCCTCCTCCGTCGATCTGATGGAGGCAGGTTTTTGCCTGCCGCTGCCGGAGACGGCGAAGGCGCAACTGAACTGGTGGGGGATCTCGCCCATCCAGTTAACCCCTAATAGTGGAGATACATCTGTATCTTTGGGGTGATCTGCGGGCTGAGGAGATCCGGGGCTCATCGGGAGTCTTCAGGTCGCACTTCAAGCTGTCAGCCTCCCGGTCCTCGGCGCTGCTCACGTACTACCTCAAGCACCGGTCACAACGGATGAACATCCGATTGTTCAGCAAATATTCAAACAATAAAGGCTGGCAAGGAGATTGTTCTTCGTCCGACGTCGGAACAGTGGTGAGTGGGGGTTTCCGACCACCATCCAGAAGGCGCGGCAGGAAGTGTGGCCGAAATTGATCCAGACGAGGCGCAAGCTTCAAACAGCCTGCTCCGGGTAGGTGTGAAGAACGGCGATGGGTATCTGACAGAATATACCCTCGTCGAGCACGGTCTCAGCAAGCCATGGAGTAGTAAGTACTGTTTTCCACTGCTCAGATGTTGTAGCTACGCTTTTTTTTTTTCAAACCCGTACCCTTTGGATTTTGCAGCTGCTGAGAAGTTGGTCGCTGGTCGGAACCTGGAGGCCAACGAGGATTTTGCGGAGAAAATCCCGATCAGGCACCGAATCGTCTTTGAGGGCGACGATACAGTTGCGATCGGTGAGCCTTCCGCAATGCGGGTGGTTACGGCGGTGACGACTGCTATCGTGACCCCGAGCTCCACCAGGGGGGCACCGACCGTAGCCCGGGTCTCGGAGGAAAGGCCCGGTAAAAATTCGGTTGAAGAAGAAGAAGACCACCTCCGCAAGGGTGTTGAAGCAATGCTTTCTTCCACACGGAGGGTGGAAGTGCCAGCCGAGCTCCTCCCTTGGGCGAAAGAGCCCAGGATGGTGGAAGGCACCGAGGAGGAGGAGTCGGAGGATGGGTCCCGTGCTCGAAAGAAAAGGAAGGCTACCAGGGCCGTTCCTCGCGCTGAAAAGCGTGTGAGGAGAGGTGTAAGAAGAGGGAGGGCAGAAACCGAGCAAACCGTTGGTGCGAAGGAGGCGCTGGTGAAGGGGGCGTCACAAGCTCCAGCCGTGCAGCGGTCGGAAGCCCTCGCCGTGATAATCACGAAGCCAAGCCTCATCGAGCTGAGCGATGGATCGGAAGGCCCCGCCAGGGAGGAGGCGAGGGGTTCCACTTGCTCGAGGAGTAGGGCGCTTTCGGACGCTTCCAACACTGGTGGTGTCGAGCACGGTGCCACCAGCAATACTGCGGATGCTTCTACCTGGAGGAGCGGAGGAGTTGCAGAGTCCTCTGCTCGGGGGGAGGAGGACCCTCCGTTCGTCGAAGTGCCAGGGATGGTAGCCACAACAATCGTCGTCACCGAGGAGGTTGAGGGGACCCTCGCCCCGAAGAACGCCAGAACTGACGAAGAACGCCGACGCGACGGAGGCTTTCGCACCGGTGAGATGATGGCGAACAATGAAGTGGTCCCGGTGCCATACGCGACCCTATCCGGAAGACAGGAGGTGGTCCTGCCACAGGGGCCATCGGGAGGAAGCGCCATTACAACGGGGGCCGTTGAGGAGGTCGCTGCCACAATAGAGGGGCGGAAGAGGCTGCTATCTCCGCGGGGGCAGGCCTGCCCCACCGAGTGGTTGCCAATTCATTGCAACCACCAAGGTAGCTGATGGTGTTGGGGGGGGGGGGGGGGGGGGGGGCAGTGGAGGTGGGTGGCGATGTTCGGGCGAAGAGTTCGACGACGATTGGAGGCCTCTTAAGGAAGTGCTACAGAAGAAGCTTCCTGAGGCTCCCTCCGTGGCGGCGTTGGAGGTGGCACTTCGCCGAATAGAAAACGCGCCAAGGGAGCTGCCCGCGAGCCCGACCGCCTCCCATCTAGACCAGCTAGCGAGGTGCTTGGATCTTCCGGCCGAGCGGACTCCGGAGATACTCGAAGGAGGCTACCACCCAGAGGGCCAAGAAGACGATGGCGCGGGCGATGACATCGACCTTGAGGCCCTCATGGACGAAGTTTCCAAGTCGTTGGGTGTCATAAGGGCTCTAGCTGCTCGGGCCCAGAACCAAAGGTACCTTCGGGAGGCGCAAACAGCTTTTTGCCAGGGCCTTACCGCGCAGCATAAGGCCCGCGAGGCGGCGTTGGAGGAGGAGGTGAAAAACCTCAAGATTGCCCTCCAAGTTTTAGAGGGAACTTGGCCTTGGCCCGTGCCAAAAAGGACGCCCTTGCCAAGGTTGTAGCTGATGCGGGGGCCGTGCTGTTGCAGACTACAAGGCCGGATCAGACTATAAGGAGGATCTTGAGTAGTACGGGGTCCGTTGCTACAGAGTGGGTTTGAGAGCCGGGAAGGGACTTCGGGGAGCGGCTGTCTTGGGTTGAACGTGCCCGAGAGGCCTTTGAGGCCACTATTCGGGAGTGCAGGCGTCGCACCAATGACGCCTGTTTGGACGGTGTGCGTTTCGCACAATTCTATCTGGGCGAATGCCTTCTTCAGATGAAGATGCTGGCCCTCCGAACAGGCTCCTTAGTCTCCCCGCTCCACGTCCTTATTGTTTTTGCTTTTTCTAACCGAGGTCAGGGGACCCTCTTGTAAGAAAAAACTGTGAATGAAAATTTCCCTTTTCATCGTCTGTCTATGGCTTCTCCTTTCTATCTCCTCCCTTCTGCTATTGTTTCTGTTCAAAACGGAGCTCGTTTGTTATTAGCGTCGCATGTACCGCGCAGGTCAATTGGAACCGGGTAGGTTCTTAACCGGGGTGAATGCTTAACGCTGTCTGACCTGAAGGTTCAAATATCCACTTTGAGTTTAAAGAACCCTAAGTATGGATAGTTTCAGACCCAATTCCAGGCGCACCATAGGAACAGGGAGAAGAGAAGTAGGATGCCGATCAGAGGCTTTTATAGATAATAAGCCTTAAGGTAGATACATGCCAAGTCCAGGGTATGGCTTCGCCACTGGGTAGTTATCTTATATGATCCTTTCCCGAGGACTTGGGGACCTGATAAGTCCTCCATTTAGGGGCAGCTTGCCAGTTGCTTTTCGGGGATCGAAGCCGAGCATCGGCGCACGACTAGGTCTCCACACTGAAGCGTCTTTCCCGAACTCGCGTGTTGTATATTGCGCAAGCCTTTGCTGATAGGAAACGAGTCGAATACTGGCGTCGTTCTGTCGTTCGCCGAGCAAGTCAAGGTTTTCCCGAAGGGCACAGTTCTTGCTGCCTCATTAAAGTGGGTGTTCGGATGGTGGGGAGAGCTACTCCAAGGTACAACGGCTTCTGAGCCGTAAGCCAAGTGGAAGGGTGTTTCTCTCCCGTGGTACTCGCGCAGTCGTCCGATGACACAAGAGAACGTTAGGGAGCTCGTCAATCCATGATCCTCCTGTAGCCTCCCCTCTTGTGCGGATCCCGTGCAGCAGCGTCCGGTTGGCATTTTTACCAAGCCGTTTGCTTGGGATGCGCCACGGAGGTGAATGGTTATAGATTCCAAGTTCGGCACATTTCTGCTTGAAGAAGGCGCTGTCGTATTGCTTCCCGTTGTCGGAAGTGATCACTCTTGGGACGCTAAATCGGCAGAGGAGGTTCTTTCAGACGAACTTCCACGCGGCTTGTTCGGTGATCGTGGCAACAGGTTTGGCTTCAATCCACTTGGTAAAGTAGTCGATAGCCACAAACAGGAACTTCTTCCTACCTTGGGCCTCTGGGAAAGGGCCCAAAATGTCGATGCCCCATCTGGCAAAAGGGCGAGGTTCGAACAGGTTGTGAAGCTGTTCGGCAGGCTGTTTGATAAGCTACCCAAACTTTTGACATTCCGGGCACCTCCTGACAAAGGACATGCAATTCTTTTGTAGAGATGGTCACCAGAACCCTGCTCGAACGATGCTTCGCGCCAGTGTTCTGCCCCCCAAGTGGCTTCCGCATAGCCCTTCGTGGACCTCCTCGGTGGCAGCGAGAGCTTCTTCGAGGTTGAGGCACCGTAGAAGGGGTCTCGAAAGGGACCGCCGGTACAACTTGCCTTCTATGAGGGCGAAGCGCTGAGCACGCATCCTGATCTTCCGAGCTTCGCCCTGCTCGGGCAGAAGCTCTCCCCGATGTAGGTAGGCCAAAAGAGGGTCCATCCAGCTCGGAATCGGTGGACCTGCTCCGATGGCTGCGACATTCACTTCAGTGCTCGGCGAGGCGAGCTCTTCAATGAACACGGAGCGGGAAGGGGAGATGTCACCTGAAGACGCCAACTTGGTGAGTGCATTGGCCCACGCATTCTACTCCCGTGGGACATGTATGACCTCGAAGTATAGGAGGCCCTCTGCTTGGCTTTTGACCTGCTGAAGGTATTGAGCCATGCGGGGCTCCCTTGCTCCAAACTGCCCGTTTACATGGCTGGCGACCAATTGGGAGTCACTGAAGACCCTTAGCCGAAGGGCTCCGAGGTGCCTAGCCATGCGGATACCGGACAGCAAGGCTTCATACTCGGCCACATTGTTGGAGGCTGGAAAGCGGAACCGGAGGGCGTATTGGAACTCTAACCCCTCCGGGGAGGTGAGGACCAGGCCAGCTTCGCTCCCTGCGTCACAAGAGGATCCGTCGACGTAGAGTTCCCATGGGGGCTCATCTGCCAATGGTGGATCTTGCTCGGCAGGGAGAGTACACTCCGCAACGAAGTCTGCCAATGCCTGCGCCTTGACTGCTGTCCTTGGGCGGAAGCTGATGTCGAACTCGCCAAGCTCTATTGCCCATTTGATGAGTCTGTCGAAAGCCTCCGGCCGCTGGAGAATGGACTTCAGCGGTTTGATCGGTTAGAACCATGACGGAGTGGGCCTGAAAATAGGGTCTAAGCTTCTGGGCAGCCGTGACAAGAGCGAGGGCGAGTTTCTCTACTCGGGGGTACATCCTTTTCAGCTTTTGGAGGACCTGCTGATGTAATACACGGATGCTGCGCCGCTCCTTCTTCTCTGATCAAAACTGCACTGATGGAGTGTTCGGTAACTGAAAGGTATATGACAAGGGTCCCCGAGCATAGGCTTTGAGAGAATAGGGGGGGGGGGGCTGCTAAATACGCCTTCAGCTCGGTGAAGGCGGTTTCGCACTCCTCAGTCCACCGTACTTTCCCCTTGCTTTGAGCAACTGAAGAAGTTAAAACTTCTTTTTCTGCTCGGGACATGAATCGGCTCAGTGCCGCAAGATTGCCCGTCAGACGTTGGACGTCGCGCACTGTCTTAGGACTGCTCATTTCCAGCACAGCTTGGATTTTTTCTGGGTTTGCCTCTATCCCTCTATTTGAAACGAGGAAGCCGAGGAACTTACCCAAACGTACACCGAACGCGCACTTGGAGGGGTTGAGCTTCATGTTATACTTCCGCAGAGTTGTGAAAGTTTCTCGGAGGTCGGAGATGTGGTCAGCGCTCAGAAGAGTCTTGACCAGCATGTCATCGACGTAGACCTCCATATTACGCCCAATCTGCTGTTCGAACATCTTGTTGACCAGCCGTTGGTACGTCGCGCCAGCGTTTTTCAGACCGAAGGGCATCCTGGTGAAACAATATAACCCCAGGTCTGTAACGAACGTCATAGCGACTTGATCCGGAGGATGCATGCTGATTTGGTGATAACCAGAATAAGCATCCAAGAAGCTGAGAAGCTCGTGCCCGGAGGTAGCGTCCACGAGCTGGTCGATGCGCGGCAAAGGGAAATTATCTTTGGGTGTCGCTTTGTTGAGATCCTTGTAGTCGACGCATACACGCCACTTGTCGTTGGCCTTGCGCACGAGGACTACATTGGAGATCCACTTTGGATATTGGGCTTCTCGGAGGAGCCCAACAATTCGGCTTTTAACGACGTGATCCTGGATCACGGTCTACCGCTCTCGGTTCACAGGTCGCCTTCTCTGTTGAACCGGTGGGACTCGGGGGTCCAAACGGAGGCGATGCACCGCCACATCTAGAGGAATGCCCGGAAGTTCCTCATCGGACCACGCGAACACGTCAAGGTTGGCTAGCAAAAAGGCCTTGTAGCGTACCTGCTCGGCCTCTGCCAGTAGAGCGCCAATATAGAGGACGTGCTCGGGGTCATCATCCACTTGGACAGGAAGTAGATCTTCAGCTGGCGTTCCTCGGCTAGTGGATGGTTGATCGGGTGTTGGGGGACTGGGTCGAGCGAGTGGTTGCTTGTCCCTTAGAGAAGGACTAGCACCGGCGAGACTCGCGCTGACACTCGAGTACTTCGCCGACTCCGCTCGGGGGGAAACTTCATCTTCTGATGGAGTGACGAAGATACCGCTTTGATTGCGCCCGATCAGGCCTCTGCCGAGGATGGCGTTGTAACCAGGCATATTGTTGATGACCAAGAAGTCGACCACCTTGGTCACGACCTTGGAGCCGTCCCTAAAGTGATCGGGAGGCGAACTCTTCCCATGGGCTGCACCGAAACTCCCGAAAATCCGAACAAAGGCGAGTTTACGGGGGCGAGTTGATCGATTTTTAGGCCCATGAGGACAAAGTAATCATAAGCCAAGACATCGGGGGCACTTCCATTGTCCACCAAAATTCGGCGCACATTACAATGATTGATGGTGGCCGAGATGACCAACGCATCAACGTGTGGAGTAGTAACCCCTACAAGGTCTTCGACCGAGAAGGTTATAGCCTCCTCGGGTGGTGCGCATGCAGGACTGGTGGGATATGGAGCCGACCGAGGTGCTGAAGGCCTATCCACAATGTGCACTTGCCTTGCGTAATCGCGTCGACTTCGAGTGCTTTCTCTGCCTGCGCCGAAGCTACCGCGATCACATTGATCTCCTACCCGTTGGGCTCATTGTTGATCGGATGCTCGGGAGTCTCTCTCGGCGTCTGGGGCGGTCTTCATTTCGGCGCACGAACCGCCCAAGGTAGCCGTGCTTGATAAGGTCTTCAATCTCGTCCTTAAGCTGGCGGCACTCGGAGGTGTCGTGGTCGTGGTCGCGATGAAAGCGACAGTACTTATTTTGGTCACGCCTCCGGGGGTCGGAGCACATCCTCTGTGGCCACCGAACGATGCTTCGTTCCTGATCTCCGCCAGGATCTGTTCGGGTGCCATGGTAAGAGGTGTGTAGTTGGTGAAGGGGCGCGAACGGCGCGGAGAGTCACGTTGCGTGTCCTTTCTTCCGATCACGGTCGGAGCCGTTGTCGGAAGGCCTCTTCTTGTCCGACTGCTCCCTGCTCCGCCCTACCGCTGCTAGACTCTCCTCGCAAGCCGCATGGCGTTGCGCGATGGAAAGTAGCTCGACGAGGGTGGCGGGCTGCTGGATGCCGAGGGTCCTCTGCAGGAAGCCGTCGCGAGTGCCCTAAATGAGGGCACTGGTTGCCAGAGGGACGTCCAAGCGCGAGATGCGAAGCGCCTCTGTTCGAACCTTTTGACAAAGTCCCAGAGCGCTTCGCCCTTCTTCTGGCGTACGGCCAGGTGGGAAGCCGCCGTTCGCGGCTGTGACCTTCTACCACGAAGTTGTCCCGAAAGGACTTCTTCAATTGGCGGAAGGAGGAGATAGAGCCCGCCGGAAGGGTCTCGAACCAGGCTCTGGCAGTCTCCTTGAGGGTTGCAGGGAAGGCCCTGCACTTGGCCGCATCTGATGCTCCGTAGAACACCATGTGCAACTCAAAGCCGTGGATGTGGTCGACCGGATCGGCGGTGCCGTCATAGGGCGCGATGGTGGGCAGAGGGAGCTTGGGAGAGACCCGAGCTTCCAGGATCTCCCAGCTAAAAGGGGAGCGGAAGTCCAGGTCATCCTCCGCCGGAGCTTTCCCTTCCGCGCGTTGGACCATCGCGTCCACGCGGCGCTCCAGGTCGACCACGCGTCGCAGGCGCCTGGCGAGCTCCTATTCAGAGTTTGCGGAGCCTTCTCGGCCGGACCCGTGGGAGTTTGCGGCCACAACCGAGCGTGGCGGACGGGGGGCGGCGACAGACGCGACGGGGTGAACGCCCGCGGCGCTCCGGTGCCCGCTCCTCGGACGGGGCTCGACGCGAACGGTGCGGTGAGTCCGCCTGTCATCCTGAGGGACCGGGAGGATGCGAGATCGTCGGTGCGACGATTCCGCCTGCCGTTCTTGTGGCAGAGAAGCCGCCGGAGCTGGTGGTCCAGCCAACTGGACCTGCAGGGCTAGGCAGATGCCCGTCAACTGCTGCATCTGTCCCTGGAGTTCAGCCATTTCCACGGCAGTTGCTGGCGCGGCGGCCGCTGGCGCAGGGACGTTGTTGTTGGCGCCTGCGGGGCGGTGTCGATATCGATAGGAGAGGACCGGCGGCGAGATTCCGCACGCGACTGGCGAGATCTCGTCGCCCTGCTCCCTATGTTCTGGTAAGAGGATCGTCCGCGAGCCATGGTGCGTCGTTCCCACAGACGGCGCCAAAAGTGTGGAGGCTTTGCTTGCTTGGGCCGGAGCCTGGTGGGCCTACACTTGAAGGAAAAGGAGAACGCTGATGACGGACGGAGATCCTGCAAAATCCAAGAACGATCAGGGAGGCCCGGTGAAGACGGGGAAAACCCTCCGATGCCTAAGTCAGTGAGAGCTTGAAAGGCAGGGAGTTTTCGTGTGTAAGAGTGAGAGAGAATGTACCTCTGCATGGCACTATACCATGCCTTTTATAGGCATGGACGCTGAGGTGGACGGCCGTAACGCCTCTGGATCATGCCTGAAAGGGCGCGTCGATTGGTGCACACAACGGGGGGTTACACACCGTACGCCCGTTAGAGTGCTTGACAGTTAATGCCTTTTGGATCGTGAGGCGCGTGGCCTGCGGCAGTTACAACCGCCGCGAGGATGTGAAGGGCTGCTCAGAAGCCTTTGGCGGAGGTCGCGAGCAGGTAACCTGTAAGGAGGCTGAAAACCGTTGTTCGGTAACCGCCACGGCTGTTCGGTGCGTTGAAACCGGCGGCCTACTCGGCAGGCGAAGTCCTGCTCCGGACAGGTCGTGGACGCCTGGACTCTTGCTCGGCGGGCGGAGGCCCATTCCGAATCAGCGGAGTTGTTCGGAGACATGCCGCTGGGGGGCTTGGTGAAGCCCGATCACGGGGGTCACGCTTTGAAGGCCCCCAAATAGTCCTTATAAGGACGTGGCGCCCGGAAGAAGGGCCACGCCTATTGACGGGACCTTAGAGTGCCGTAATGGGCTATGATGGACCTAGGTGGCCAGATTTGGCCACCACATTTTCATACAAAAAATATATTAATATTAATGCACATGCAAGGATGGAAATTCTACAATTTTGTATGCAACAGGGTTCTTTCACAATGATCTTTTTATTAACTTTGATTTGTCAGTGAGCTTTGTTCCGAAATAAATATACAGCGTCAATGAAATTAACAAGATTAGACCTTTTAGTTGAGTGATCTCATGACATCAACCCATCACAGAGGACACTAACACTCGCCACTTGGTTTAGCTAAATTACTCCATTATATTTAGTTAAGCAGGGCAACAGTACCCAACATACGTGTTATGCACTAGCTGGCAGAATAATTCCTTTTGGTGAAAAGCCACCCAGCAAATAATGCTCCATGCAGCAAAAGGCATGGCCAGCCTTCCTCCCCCACGTCATGAACTCATATAACTTGTCGGACAGTTTCCTTTTTGCTGATTTGAGACAAAAACAATACATTACAAAGGTAGGCAGCATGTCTCAGGAAGAGGAAGGTGAAGAGAAAAGTTGTCCGGATAAAAGATGAAAAAGAATAGAATCAGTCTGAATCAGTCCATCTTGCTATATAAACAGATCGATGCTCTCTAGCCACATCAGCCATCATCTGTCTGGAAGCCCAAGCCCACAAAAGAAGATAAGAAAGAAAACCTTTCTTAATTAGTAAAAGAGAAAATAGAAAGGAGGGGTATAATTAATGGTTTTTTTAACATAATTATCTCTTTAAAAATAACAATATTTATGTAAAACTTGGTTCTAATTAATAGTTCTTCCTTGTGTTTTTTTTTTTATAACGAGAAAATCTCGTCCCGCGTAGTTTTGTGGGCTCAAGGATTGATATTCGTGAACTCCAAGATCAGGACGTGACAGCTCCTATGTTCCGTGTACCTGTATTGCTCTTACTCTACTTGACCGAAAAAATTCCGGATCTATACACCTCGAAGATTACATGTAAATCAGGTAACCCCCCCCCCTCCTTGTGTTTTGGTCCTTTGTGATGACAACTTCCAAGTTACATATATAGTTCATCATAATCATAAAATTGCGTGTTTGTGTTAGATAGTGCAAATTGATCATTGAAAGCTAACTTTACACTGAACAAGATTCGGGAATACGTACATAGGATAACGGAACACTTTACAAACTTTGAGGAGAGAAGTGATAGTCGGATAAAACTCAATTATCATGCATGATGCAGGTGTATACCAAACTTGCCTCATTAAGTATGATGTGTAATGCATGTCCATTTGGCCACGTACCTCAAAAGTGGGGGAAAAGCGGCCAAGTGCCTAAAATACCACAGCAACGACGAGCCCAATGGGCCTTGGCCTGACTTGGTGGGATCTCAAAAGGCCAGAGGTTTCATGGGCTGATAGGCATGTCTAGCTGGCCCATAAGAATCGTTTTAACTCTTTTCGACGTATAAGGCTCTTTTTACAAACGAGACGTGTGTGTGTTTGAGACGGGGCACAAAGAATGTCCATCCTCATAGGCATTAAGTCACACTAGAAAATCCATACAATATATGAGAGATAAGAAAAAGGGAACACGGGTCACATATTTTTAGACATGCGTGCATGTGTGTTTCTCAATCTATTTGTTCCGGTGTTAATTAGATAGCCCAATAGCGGAGAGAGAAATATTTATTATATATGTCAATTATATTTTTAAGTACATGCACTTCTTATTTTTTATTGAGTGGACACGATGTGCCCTTGGCCGATGAAAAAATTAAAAATACATTTAAAAGTGTAATCGACAAGTACAATAAGTATGTCCAGTGGGGAAATTAACTTGCAATATTGAAACCACACACCTAATTACTTTGCAATAAGTATTGCCCCTTGAGTGAATCTGTGCAATAATAATACAAGAACAGCTCTCCATATGCAAGAAGGTGAGTTGCTCCCTTTGACACTCTAGGATTGAGACTTACCACATGTTCTTTTCAAATATTATTCCTATGTGCTGTTAGCCATTGGTATTCCCTTGGAATATTTTACTGGCATTTTCCCCCTCTACAAGATGTTCTCTCTCTCCAAGATGCAATTACTCAATGAATAATGCTAGTTATTCGGACTCCCAAATAGTTAGCTGACGTGAATCAGTTGCGCGGCCGACTTGATTGGTCGGCCGCGCACGGACGCGGCCATCGATCCAACTCATGCTGATTACTCGCGCGCCTGGGTAACCATCATTTCTCTTACTCAATTAAGGTTCTGCAACTTAAATCCCTTGTGGATGCCAAAAAACAACATCTTTGATTCTTTGACTAACTCTAAAACAAGTGTAAACAGCAAATATCTCTGTTCTCTACCCTCTTTGCCAGCAACTCAACATTGTTATTAATTCATAGCCCACCTGCCGCTGCTGATGAAAGTCCTCCCACTGAAAGAAGTTGAATAAGTATCCAAAGCAAATTGGTGCACAGTTGACTGAAGATTGTATCTATATATGAACAGTCAAAATCCTAATTAAAACTGGATGTGGTCTTATAAATAATCTCAAGGAAGAATGACCCACAACAGATCATGCTCCCCCCCGTAAAGCCAGTTGAATCCTAAGCTTCATCAATCCATATTTAAATCACATTCATGTAGAAAACATTGGATCCCCTCCCCCCTATAGCCAAAGTTATCTTATTAAGAATTTTGGCAACAGTACCAGACTTATATGCATAATTGCAAGGATGTCATTTTCAGATACAAATCGATATAGATAACCTCACAATGTAAGTATTTTTAAATATTCCTATTGCCTTCCCTTGTTGGTATAAAGTAATCCTATTTACATAATATAAATATAAAAATAGCCTCATCGCATAAACAGAAGTGCAAAAAAAATCTTGTTTTGCCATGGTTCGCCATGCTTAGCGGTGTTCATGATTTGGTTTGGTTTGATTTATAAAATATTTTTAAGAAATCAAATCAAACTAATTCGGATCCAACCTGAATCAAATCAAACGAAGTTCTTTGAAATCAAATCAAACCGAAATAAATTCAGTTTGGTTCGGTTAACTTGAAAATAAATAGGTCTTTAGATTCTCTTATTCTTAAATAAGATTTTAATCACTTATTTCTCTGATAAATCATTATCAAATAAGATCTGAAATAAAATATTAAATATTGATGACCATATTATCCTCCATAATATGTATTGTTACGTAAATATATTGAATAAACTTGATAGATATATATAAATTAAAATTTATTATTGTAATTTGGTTTAATCGATTTAATTTGGTCTATAAAGTTTAGAAACCGAATCAAACTGAATTTTTTTATTTGATTTAGAACCAAACTAATTTTTTTCATGTTCAAATCGAACCAAATCAAATCGAATCGATCGATTCAATTTGATTTTTAGATTTGAACCGAATAATGAACACTCCTAGCCATGATGTTGTCGACCTATCATATTGTCCCAAGGGAAGGCGATCCCTTGGCATGGCCGATTGGATTCCTTTTATTATTATTATTATTTATTTTATTATTATTTTTTAAAGATGTATCACTTGCTTCAATCTTGATCTTACTAATTAGAGTTTGACATGGTCGAATCCCCGGTGCTGCACTGAATAGGTGCAACACTAACATATTGTGTCGTGTCAAGGACTACTTTTCGATCCCTAACACATCTCTCTGGCATTGTAAGCATGAACAATATCATTTTTTAATTTTTTGGACAAAATTTTTGAAAAATTTTAGAGCGTATTGATATGGTACAATAGGATATATTTTTATACTGTACTCTACCAAAGCAAATCCAACACAGCCGAGTTGCGCGATGCATCCGACCTTGGGTTATTGCACAGTGTTACATGCATTTGAAATGTAGCTAATCGTTGGGTACTTTTGTACTTAAAATAAGAGTGATATTGCCACAAAGGTTATGTTTACAATTATTCTTTTGTTATCCCAAATTATCAATTAGCAGCTCAGCGGGCCCATGTACTTGTGGCGGCTTCTGTCATGCACCACGACACGTGCATAAAAGCGCAGTGGGGCCACTCTGGGGAATCCTAAGCTCCCCAGCTGCCGTGTCATATGACGCAAACGCCATGATAAATAAATGCTTCGTGTACTTCGCAGGTGAATCGAACCACGCACCGCTTGGCGCTTGCTCGGGCCGGCTCTCCAATCGCCGCAACGTGAGTGGTCCGTTCGGCGGGACACGCGCCACGTGGGTGCCCTTCCTTTATCAAACACGACGACGCATTCAAACCGTACAGCTGTCATCCTGGGAGACGTCGGCGACCACGAAAAAAATAAAAATAAAAAGATTATCCAGAAATCCTCCAGGCGTTTGCTAGGGCTTCTGGACGCTGGGAAGCGAGGCGGCGGCCCAGTTTCAAATCGAGAGGCTTTCCCGCCTTCGGGAAGGGACGGTTCCCGCCGTTTTTTTCCTCCCACAGACGCGGTGGGGCGGCGCGTACGCGGTTGGCCAGGTGGGCGGGAGGCCAATGGGTGGAGGCCACGTGGTTTCCACCATAACAGGCTGTCGCGAGGTGGCTTCTGGATGAAGCCAAAGGAGACCACCGCCGGTGGTGAAACCATGGGGAGCGAGGTGGGGGAGTTGGGCCATTATAAGGCCCCCGCAAGGCCCTCGCCGTGGCTTCCCTCGCGTTCCCACATCCAAAATTCTAGAGTGAGAAAGGGAGAAGAAGAAATAGGAGGGAGAGAGAGAGAGAGAGAGGAGAGAGAGAGAGAGCAGGGTTGCAGAGCAGAGGCGGTGGGGGGGGGGGATGGATAAGGAGAGGTATGTGGGGGCGGTGGAGGAGGAGGGGTGGGAGACGCCGAAAAGGGTGGAGTGCCGAATACCGGCGGTGTTCCCCTGCCCGCCGCCGCCGAGGAAGAAGCCGGCCGCATTCGCCAAGCGGAGGGAGCCGCCTAAGAACGGCTACTTCCAGCCGCCGGATCTGGAGGTGCTCTTCGCGCTGGCGCCGCTGCGAGAGGCTTCCTGCGCGTCCTGAGAGGCGGTGGGGAGTTCTCGCCGCCTGTCGTTGTGTAGTGGTGGTCTGCCCGTGGGAGAGGGTGTTTGTAGATATGCCTGTACTTTGTAGGATTCTGAGGAGCAAGTTCGCTTGTTTTGTCTTTTCCCCACCCCCCATTTATGTAATATGCTATTGTAACAGTATTACTAGTAGTAGAGATCATCTGGTGCGGTTGCGCCTGAGATTACCATCCTTCATTCACATATTTGCTGTTCTTTACCCTGTTCTTCCTCTTGATGACATTATTTTGAATCTCCCAATGTTGTTTCCCTCCTTTTCTGGGCTCTCTGTCTTGTGTTCTAAGCAATAACTTGCTGTTCAGAAGCAGAGAAGTAACGGGTGGTGTTCTTTTGCTCGCCGAAGCGCTGGAGGGCATGCCCGTTTTCATGTTTCTGGTTCAGCGGCAGAAAGGGAAGGCGAGTGGGGAAATATTCCTCGCACGCGTCGTCTGGCGAATGTGGATTCTTGTGCGGGGATTCTGTACTTTTTCCTCTCCGCAAGCTTCCGTCGCACAAATCCCAGTCTTGGCCCGGCGCGCACCGGTGTACGTGATCAAAGTGGGGGCTCCCTTTTGTTGCTTCGGATACTCCCAAGATGTGCAGGGGACGCCATTTCCTGTGTAGGCAGATGCGGGAGATCAGAACATGGGCTTTTGGCAGCGCACGAGGCGTGTCTTTGCTGGTGTCCTTGGTCTTCTGAAAGTTGTGAATAACTCTGAATATTCCGGGAGCGTTATTGTTACAAATTTTGTATTATGTATGATCACTGGTTGGATAGCTACGGTGTTTCTGGAAAGATCTTTGATGTGGTTTTGTAGAAATCGGAATCCTTTTGCTTCAGGTAGCTTGGGTTCTTGTAGTACCCTGAAAATCTCTGGATTCTTCGTTGTCTAAGATCGTTCTTCCAGCTTGTAGAACACGGAAAAATCAAGTTTTTTTTGTTTGGATTGACGGAAAACGCTGAAATCTAAATAACCCAGATCAGCAGTTTCCCGTAAACGGCGTCCTAGTTCTCATTTCACTTGTTTTCTGAGGTGGTGTGCTCGGAATCCAGAGATTCTCATGGTTTCAGGGCAACCCCCGGAAGGCATAAATGTGACAAACGCGGCCAGGAACATGCAGTAATCAAAGGGCAGGAATCAATAAAAGCATGGAGAAGAAAGGAAGGAGAAAGGTAGAGTTCACAGACTTACATGGTTCATTGTTAATTTTTTATGATACAGATGCAGTAGGGATCCCACTCAAGGCGAGTTCAAACTTCTTAAAGGGTATGTTTGCCTTTTAGAAATCCTAGTTTGAATATACCCGATCTCCCACGATCAATCAGAAAGATGATAAAATCCTAAGCTCCAACTAGAACCAACGTAAACCTCCAAATTCTCTTCTTCTTTTTGGGCAACTTTAGCGACGGAATAAAGAGAGAGCTAAGATCTTATTCGCGGGTTCTTTTGAAAATGTGGATAAGTTAACCCTCCTTTCAACCCCAATAAACATCCTATCCACCTGAATACCATATCCGAGCGAGTCCGGTTTATTATTTATCCATCCTTAACTTACGATACTTTATCTCTGTCATCAAAATAGGAAAGTAAAAAAGTAGTATTTACCCATCTTGAGGTCTCTGTTTGGCAATGTGTTGGGTTAGAGATAACTCTAACCCATGACTAAAGTTATGCAGAGTTAACTCACTTTTTAATTTATTTTCTTGTGTGTTAACCTAATTAATTACAATGAGTTATCCCAATTTTTCTTGATCACTTTAGTAAAGTAAAGTGAGTTAATCCACTGTTAACCCACTTTCATATCAAAAAATGACTTGAAAAGAGAAAGTAGTAATTAATATTGTGTTGGAAAAAGAAAAAGTAACAATTAATATTGTGTATCGCGGGGCAAAAAAGTAGTTAACTCAATAGATTAACTCCAATCCACCTCTAGAGGTGGGTTGAAAAATTGTGAGTTAACTCACATCCGACCCACCTTTAATCTAATTCACTTGAATTAATTTTTTTTTTGTTATCGAATTGTATTTTGAGTTAACTCTAAATTAATTTTGAATTAATTTTACATTAATTCGTTACCAAATTAAGACTAAGGGTTCGAACATGGGTTTTGAGGTGTCGGCACAACATGCGACTTGAATCCACAGAACTACCCTCGGAAATCTTTAGATTATAAAAAGAAAGTAAGCCCCATGGAATTCTTCAACTCATGAGTTCAAAGGTGAAAGGTTAAAATCTAGTGGAGCCCTGCATGCTTGATCCCCACAACATCTTGAAGAAATGCAAGCAAGGTTAAATGAATTGCAGGATAATAATGATGGTTCCATTCTTTTCTTTTTCCTTTGTACTTGACGACAACCTTCAACTTGCTAAGCACCAGCAAGTTGAAGTCCTTTCTAAATCTTAAAACATCTTAAAGTTGTGCACTTTTTGACCCGTAACTTTAAAATTTCCTGTAGCTAATGATGAATTTTGACCTCTATTAGGAATTAGCTCCCACTCTGCCAATGATGTCGCCCACTACTAAACATGACCTAAGGGATGCTTAACTTTATTTGTTTTGGAACTTGTAATGTTTCTTTTCCCCATGGGCATCTGACCCTGATCTGCCGCATTAGTGGAAGTCCCCTATTAGTACTGGAGACTTCCCTTTTTCCCCGATGATGTTTCTAATTTTCCCTTTCGCAACCCAATGTATTTAGTGCTATTTATTTCGCTCTATGATCATATAGTTCTCTAATTTTATAATATTTTTTTGATAACGAGGAAATCCCGCCCCGTGTGGCTTTGTGGACTCAAGGATTGGCGTTCGTGAACTCCAAGGTCAGGACTTGGCAGCTCCTACTTTCCGTATACCCGTATTGCCCTTACCCCACTTGACCAGAAAAACCCCGAATTACACACCTCGAGGATTGCATGTAAATCAGGTAAATCCCCCCCCAGGAATCGAACTCGGGACCTCTTGCTTTTAAGCAAGAGTTCTAACCGATCGACCCAACCGGGGTCCTCTCTAGTTTTATAATAACTGTTTCTGAAAGTTAAGTATTCCACTTGGATTATGCACAATGAAGTAATATATTTTATGTATTAATTTCATGCCATTTTCTACGATTTTGGTTTCGAGTGGGTGTCCTAATTAACATGAACTAAACTAAGAAGACTTTAATGCATGAAGTAATATACTATTCATTTGTGCACTGTTTCACAGTGTGGAATTATAGATAACCAAAAATGCTGTATAATAAAGTAGTAATTACAATGTTCAGTTTACATGAAAAGCAAACAAGCTTGGAACATTTTTTGCAACAGACACAATAAAAAATTTAATTTCCTGGTACGACTGTGGCTTTATATTCACAAGCACTCTACAATAATCTAGAGTAGAAGGTCCTGTGATGTTGCAAATTGCAGCTCTGGCTACTGTTAACCAGATGATTAATTTCTTTTATTAGGGATATATATGCAAGGAACATGCTCCTCAATTACAGACGTTACTGATTTGCCACATAGCAAACCTGTTCATGAACACAACTGGGCTGGACCAACCAATTTGATGCATGCAGTACCTTTATTTCAGGGCTCCACCCTTCTGCTGGGGGGAGATCTAAAAATCCCCACTTATCTGATTCATCTAGAATGGCCTACATTACCCAGATAACATGAACGGATATCAAAATGGTACAGTAATCACCAGGCAGAAGTAGATAACTTTTTCAAAGTATTCCTCTCTGACTTGGCGAACCTCGTTGGCCTTTTCCCAAACTTCTTTGCTTCATCGAAACCATATTCTATGGTCCTTACCATGCAAGAAAGAAAGAGAAGAATCTAACACAGTTTCCCAGGGCTTGGGTGGTGCCTTTTTGAGGACGTTAGATTCTTTACAAAGTTAAAGAAGCAACAGTGGTGATTCTTCTTGAGTGAGCAGGTTGTGACAAACACACAACAACAGTTTAAAAAGGGAGAGCTGATCATTAGCGGCAATTTCATCCGGGGCGAGATTTGTTTTGGCGACGAAGCCATAGATATAGTTCTTTTCTCTCTTTATATATGCACAAATACTTGTCTAATTAAAGTGAACAGTGATCGAAAATCTATCAAAGATTTGCATTAGTACGTATATATCTTTAGTCGCTAAAAATGAGAAATAAAAGAGCAATTTTATAATAATAATAATAATGACGTGGATTGTAAAAAAAATTCATTAGTTGGGGAAGAGATCGAAGATACCCACTTTTGACCAATGAAATTACTGTCTTCCAATCTATGTTATCATTATTGTAATATTACTCTTACAAAAAATAAGTATTTTTCTTAAAATATAATCCCATGTGAATTGTGGAAGAAAGTATCTTTATAGAACAGAGTCAATCTCATGGTTTGCCCTCTTTTAGGTTATTCCACGCGCCACATCTTGTAAACCATGAAATCAATGAAAAAAAAAACTACATGCTGTAAACCATGAAATCTCCAAGATTCCAAAACCAAAACCCTAATTTGTGCTAGATTAATGGCTCGTGTGACAGTGACGTCTTGCAGACTGGATCTGGGACTTTTAGGTTATTCCACCATTCGGGCTGTCCCCCCTCGCTTTGTTCTTGTTGAAGCTATCTTCTGCTGGTCTTCTTCCATAAGGATATCATGGCGGCAGCATGCATGCTTCATTAGTATATACCAAAGCAGGCATGCTTCATCTTTTCCATGAACCTCTGATGCAACATTCTCTAAATCAGTCTTTTCCCCAGAAACATCAGACGAGCAGAGTTTTTCATCCAAAGTCTTGACACCACATATCCTTTGAACCCCTTGTGAGTGGTCTTCAGATGAAGTTGGACAAGATGCGTCCGTTTCATCTTGATCACCATATTAGATTTATCCTATAAGGTGGTCTAAAAATAAAATAGATTTTTGGACTTATCTTAAGGAAGTCTAGTAGTATAAGGACACCTCTACAATTTAATTAAGGTGGGACTATTTTTCCTAATACCAGTCATGATGGATAAACCCTATATATTCCCTCTCTCTGACATACAAGTACTCGGAGGTTCATTCACTGTTGTGTATCATAAAGAGAAGCGTAAAAGGAGAAGATCTGCATTCACATGATCTCCTGTAGGTCATACTTTCATTCCTAACATTCTTGGTGGTTCTACATGGATCTTTAATTTCATGTGACAATTCTTACATTTGCGTAATTTTTGGCGATGGATTTCGATATGCTTACGTTATCTGAAATCGAACATTTGGTACTAGAGTTGTAACACTCCATCTTTCACCAACCTTAGTATTTTTTCTTTTGTTACGTGAGCTAATCTTTTATGTCATAATATTTAGAAATTTTCATTAATCATACCACATTTAACATTAGCAGTTATATTCAAGGTGAACAAATTATCTAACAATGAATGATCTGTGTTTATCTGATGAAGAATATTACATAATGTTCTTGTACCAATCAAATAGAATTCTTAAGTAAACTAAACTTTGAGTTCACAAAACTAAATGAATAACTTAATACATCAAGTTTCGGAGAAGTAAAAAATTCCTAAATAAGATAGAACATAAAAGATATCATGATAATGTCTAGAATAAAAATCAATCCTACGCGCCATCTCCATTCATAACTTCAAATTCTGTTAGATCATATTTTATATTGAAATAGATCGAAAAATAGAGTGTAGACGTTTTAAAAATTTTAAAAATATTTTTAAAAAATTGAAACTATTCTTAATTATCTTCGGTTGTTTTAATACCAAACAGTCGCTTAAGCTTCTATGATGTTTTTCTCCATCTGACTTGCTAGGTGAGATCTCTCCTGCAGATCTAACCATGCTGATAATTAACAATGCCTCCTTCTCTTCAACTCCATCTAAGGCATCCGCGCGGCCAACTTCCACCAGAACGTCTGCGCACATCTGCAGGTGGGATGGCCATGTCCAGAGAATTCCCCTTTTTGAAGAATTCTTTTTCTGACTTCACAGTCACGGTCCCCGAAAACCTCATGAACACGGTATCAATGGTGTTCTTGTGGCGTCTTCATCAAAGTTCTCCAGTGCACCCGTTTATGTCTGCTCACGTTACCGCATCAAACAACTAAGGGCCCTTCTGTTACCAGCCCTTATTCATCTGAGCATACGTATCCCCACGCAGCACCAATCTTCTTTCTCCCAGTGGGACTTCTTCATTAGATTCCACAAATAACAGCACAATCTTCTTAGTTCTTCCTTCGCTCAGAAGACAACCTGGTTCATCCAAGTTCCGATCTCCAAGGTTGTCCTTAACAGGTGGTGGAACCCGCGAAGGATTCCCCAATAGCGTTTTGACAGCACAAGCTGGCCTGCCAATCTCAAGCAGCCTCCTTCCCGCTCTCCATGTTGCCAGCTTCCCATTTGTTCACTTGAGTCCCAGCGCATCCACTTTCTTACATCCTTTGGCTCTAGTGACTGGAAGGCCGAATTGCCCATCAACCTAGATCCCTTTCTTTCACCTTGGATCAAATAGCTAGCCTTCTGATCTCCTTCCTGGGGTCTCTCTTCTTCAGCGGAAGAGCTGATGATGATATCTACGTGGAAGCTTTTTAGAGCATTTGCTCTTCTTTGTCCTGATCACAACACAGTCTTGTTCAAGGGCTCTGCATTGACGGAAGTCTTTGGCAACTCCGACTAATTCCCACTTTGCTGATCGAACAACATGTCACTGGCATACAAGGGGTGATTTGCGAGAGGTTGTCTGCTGTTCCCTCTGCAACCTAGGAGAGGAAAAGGAGGAAAAACAAAAGACACTCCATCAATAAAGAAATATGTCTAAGGCTTTCAACACGAGGACTGTGAATATTAGAAAGAGACGAAAGCTGCTCTGCAGCAAAGAGTGGCTTCCTCTGTGTCCGAAGTGAACACTTTTACTTTTGTTTCTACGGAGAGAGCAAGTAATAAGGCCTGTTTAAACATGAGGACTGTGAATATTAGAAAGAGACGAAAGCTGCTCTGCAACAAAGAGTGGCTTCCTCTGTGTCCGAAGTGAACACTTTTACTTTTTTCTTCTACGGAGAGAGTTGCGCTTCACAGGCCTGCAGCTGGCCTCCACAACATGGACTATCATAGGAATGTGCAGCGGATAAAACTGTCAACCGATCCGAGTTGGAATCGGAAACAGTTGTTTTCACTTCTTAGAAAAAATATTGTAGTCGGAAAGAAACGGAAAATGATGTTTCTGTTTTCACATCTATTTTCATTTTGAGTTGAAAAAATAAAAACGGAAATTAAAATAAAATGAAAATAGTATATGTAATAATATTTATATAATTAAAATAAATTTATAAATATATTGATTATTCAATTTATAAATATTTTAAATGTAAATTTAATAATCTATTTTACTATATGTCTTCGTTATGTACATTCTAATGGCCCTTACTGAATGAAATATGACGAGATCAAATTAGTACAATAAATCATATAGTATATATAATAGTTGAGTAATAGATAGTCAATATATGTAAATATGAAGATTGTTAGAGAAAAAAAAACTACTATATATGAGAAAATGAGAGAATGACCACTAACTAATAATTGAGATAAGAATAGATAGTATTTATATATAGACCGGAGGTGAGAGACAATGAGTTAAAAATTTAAGAGTCAAAACTTTGAGATTGAAGAGTTTTTATTATAAAAAATATTATATAATATATATTAATTTTTTTAGAAATGAGCGAAAATAAAAATGATGTGAAATTGAGTGCTTCCGCTTCTTCTATATATAAGAATTCGAATATTTATTTTCACTTCTACTAAGTTATTGATAAGTTTTTTTTTGGAGTTCGCCATCTTATAAAAAATATTAAAATAGGTTGACTAAATGAAAATTGGATATCGGTTGGCAGCCGTAGCAACGGAGAAATTTTGTTTTGAAGTGGTTAACAGGATCCAATAAAAAAATGCTTATTGTTAATCATGGACCAGGATGTTGCCTGAGTGCAATGGGATTGCATGTCTTAAGGATGTCCTTTCTATTCTTTATATTTCGATAGAGCACTAATAATATAAGAACTGCACGTGTAAGTTATTTTTCTTATATTATGTTATTTTTTGATAATTCATGAAGGATGGTGATATATATATATATATAATATTTTGAAGGGCTCTATATACAAAAAAAAATCCTAAATATATTGGATTTCAAGCCACAAGAAGTATCTTAATTAAGGAATATAGTCTTAGGGCTGTCAGAATGGTTCAAATAAATAAAAGAAACTAAGATGTTACTTGCCGTTTAATGGGCCTATCGTTCCATCATTTTAGGCCCATTAATTCTGTTTCTTTCTTTCTACTTTTTTGAACTATTGGATTAGCGATCAGCATATATGAGCCCATCATATGTATGACCGTGAGAAATACTTATTGAAGGATTAAATTTACAAATAATGATATCGTAAAAAAGTAATCTTATTGATTGGGAAGAGAAAGAAACATCTACTTGTAGTCAATAAGGTTGCTTTCTAGCAGACCACGTTGTGACATATATCTAGCATTAGACCATCTTCTCTCCTACAACCGAGAGACCCAGATTGACACGTGGGCTAATTTGTTTACCAAGACATTAACGGAGGAGGGGCTTTTTTTTTGTAATTTTAAGATAAATATCATTATTGAAATGCAGACAACAACACAGAATTGATCAACAACAAAAATCAGCCAATAAGCAGAAACATGCAGCTCACCTTGAGCCACAAGAAGGAAAACAGAAAGACCAAAAGGGACCAGACCAGAGTGTAGCACAATCATGGAGGCTCCTAGAGTTTTTCCTCAGTGCAGATGAACTCCAAATCATGAGGGATGGAAGTTGTCCAGTACTGCATGTCAAGTTTAGCCACTTTAGTTTCTCGGCCAGCCAGTCAGCTGCTCTATTTTCCTCTCTAGAGATATGTTAGGTTCCACACTTCAATTTGTCAGTTGCTTGATTATATTCTTGATTTTTTGAGGTGTTTTATCTATATCTTTAATAACTTGTATGACTTGTATGTTATCGCCCTCAATCCATTTTTAATGAAACTTGCTCTCAGGAAGCTACTTGTTGAAATCCTTAGTGCAGCCAATGCTTCCACTTTGACAGCATACTTAATAACTTTTGGATATCTGCTTCTAGCTGACACAATTTTCCCGTGGACTCTCTAATGATACTCCCTAGGGTTTCTTAAAAGTAACATATTTTAAAAGTTTTATTAGGAGAATAACACACTTAAAATCTTATTTCGCAATATAGCATAGTTTGAATTTTCACGTTGCGTCCGTACACAGCGCGGGCGCAGCTGTCTAAAAAAACTAAGCTAATGAAGAAGTCGTCATCAGGCCTGTGTTATTTTTTTTAGAATTTAATTAGTAGTTTTGTTTTATATTTAAATAATATCAAATTAAGATGAATATTTAAACATAAATTAATTAAAAGATGATACATTTTATTATAATTTTAGTTTATTTTTTAAAAATAAAATTTTATAGAGTAAGATTACATCAAAAATAATAATCAAATTAATCTCGATATCCATTCTTCAATAATTCTCAATGTAGTACTTCAAAAATTTATTAAAAATTATAGATAAATTAAAATTTTATCAATTAACAAAATTTAACAAGTTAAAATGTACGCATTATTATCACATGCGTATAAATCCATATACAAATTTCATAAAAATAATAATTATACTTTAAATAATATTTTTTAATAACCTATCATGAAATTAGGACACAGAAAAATCATTTAGACTAAGCTTAAGAAATTATGCGACTTATAGTATAATTAAGGAATAAGTCGGAGAACCTATTATTTCATGAGCCAAAGTGGATTATAAATTAAAATAAACTTGTGGATAGACTTTAAATAATATGAATTGATAGCCCACTATAATATTTGGACCAATGGATAATTTTGGCCCTTGGATAAAATTATCTAATAAAATGATAATTAAAAATCTAATAGTAAAGTAAGAACATGGGTTGTACAATTAGGCTCAATTGAGATATTGGCGAAGAGTAGAGCCTAAATGATGAATATTAGAAATATGACATAAATATGTTGAAGTGAATAAAAATATACAAAAGTAATTAAATAAGTGTGATAAATAGATTACATAAGGATAAATGGTGAATAATTAGAATTAAATCAATACCCATTAAGTCAAATCACGTTAATAATATATGAATGACATTAAATAAAATTAATCATGCTTACTTTTTATACGAGCGCTACGTCAGTCATCACTTAGAGTCGCCACGGCGGCAATCCAGAGCGTCGCCTGATCTCCGTTGTCTTGGCACTCCAAGCGAATATCTATTGACCGGGTTATAGATAATATCTGAGTTATGTTAATAATATAAAAATATCTCTATCACAAGTCGTGCGAATATATATGTGTGAGCAGTCGGAGGAGGGTGTTACAAAGGTGGTGTTGCTGTTGAAGCAACGGGGTCGGCCTTAGCCGAGTGAATCCCAAGGGGGAGGGAGGCCTGCTGAGCTTGCTGCGCCGACGCCGAGTTGGTACCTGCAAGACCACCGAGTTACCTCGGTGGGTAGATACTCCGATGCTCAAGTTAGCGGGTGAATGGTGTGAAGGAGTTGCTCTAGGGATTCATGTTACCTACCTCCTTACGGTGGGGGTTCTTCCCTTTATATAGGGTTCAGGCGAGGCAATCCAGATCGCCCACGATCGTGGCACGTTCCAGCCATTGAGCGCCCACTATCCTCGTGAGCCTAGTAGTGGCTCCGAGAATCTTGGCCTCCACTAGCGCGTCCCGCACGATCCCGAAACCCTCGGGCCCTCGCACGACACTTTCCCTTGATGCGGTTTCCCTCTTTCGGGCGTACCTGCCTCGCGATCCGCAAGACTTGCCGAATTTGGACTTTCCTTACTAGACGCTCGGGGACAATCGCTGACTTACTCGTCTTGGCGAGTCCCAGGACAACGGTACCGAAAGGGACTATGGAAACCTCGTCCGCTAAGACTCGGCACTAGTCGTAATTCGAGCGACGGTTCCCCCGAAATGAACCAGACGAGTAGTCAGCTTTAGGGCTTCGGGCTGGCCGAGTGAGATCTGGCCGACGCCTCGGGCTCGGATCTGAATTCAGGGCTTGTCCCATATCAGTGGTATCAGAGCAAGGTTATGGGTGACAGATATTTCTGTGACCAATTCCACAAAGAAAAGAAATAAAATGATTGAGTGTATTCTTAGAAAAATGTGGTGATATCAAATTTGTAATTATTCAGAATTTTTGACGACCATATTTTGATACTAAGTCGACGTAATTATTTTCTGGGTGATTTTTCACCCAATAAAAATAAATTCTAAAAATTAAACTAAAATTATCATAATTTGTAAAACATTTCTATTAGTCTATGGTTGAAATTTCAAATTAAATAGACATCAATAAAGTACCTAAACAAACAGATGAATGGATTAGCCGAATTATCTATCATTTACAGAAGAATTTCTCTGGCTTCCTTGCAGGTCGTATAGCGCCCATCCGAGTTTTTATTTTATATTTTTTGGACTTAGAAGTGCCGTCCACAGTAAAAAATTTGTTAGATTAAGAATTTATTTTTTTCCGTGCTATTCTCTTTAAAATATTTTCAAACTGTGTTATTTAAAAAAAAAAATTATAAAATTTTATTTTAAAAAATTAACTAAAATCATAATAAAATGTATCATTTTTTAATAATATATGTTTAAATTTTCATCTTAATTTGATATTATTAAATATAAAACAAAACTACTAACTAAATGCGTCCGTGCTGTGTACGGACGCAGTGTTGAACAGTCAAACTATGTTTATATTCCGAAATAAGATTTTAGTGTGCTATTCTCCTAATAAAATTTTAAAATAAATTATTTTTAAAGAAAACCCTACTCCATATTCCAACATAATTTCAATGCTATAATATTGGTTTGACGCTCCATCAAAGTTGAACTTGATCTATCAAGTTTTCTCTATTTTATTTCGACCTTTAAATTTAGCTGCAAGTTCCCTAGAGATGAATATTAAATCCCCAAATATAGCCTTACGTTGTTGACTTCAATCTTCCACTGCTAATCGTTCCCAAATGTTCTTATTTGTTTTTAAGAATTCTTTGGCTCTGTAAATTATAGTTCTAGCACACCCGAAGGAGGGCCTTTTGATGTCGCTTGGGAAGACGGTAATCGAAGTGGGCTTTATGAGGCCACCTGGGTCCTGCAACAATCATTCATGCTTCCATGCCAATTAGACAGCAACAACTTGGCCTCATGTAGAATCCCAAGGATCCAACGCCATGTTTTCTTGACTAAGCTTTCAGATGCAGAAACACAATGTTCTAGATATGTGCTTAGTTAGGCATGATATAGACTGGTGTTCATGTGACTGCATGCAAGCTAGCTGGTGATTCAGTGAACAATGTCTATATGTGTATGAAATTGTTGGTTTGAAATATTTTTAGCGTCCACTGAGATGCGCACACCTAAATAGAGATGTGCCAGCTTAATTTTGAGATTGACATACCCCCATCCTACTTTAAAAAAAAAAATTCGAAGGATAAAGTGGCACCAGTTATTGAGTGTGTTCATTTAATGCACATCAAAGATATACAGTAAATATTTCTCTGCTTAGATGCCCTTCTTAAAAAGATACACACTTTTGTTCCACTAAAGGTAGCATAGAATTGAAGCAGCAAGCGATCGAGAGAGACACTTATCATGTCTTATGTTCTTTAGATTAGATTTTTTTTTTCAAGCACTTGGACGAACCGTTTTTAGATGACACAAAGCAGCTTCTCGCGAGCACCCACGAGGGACCGTCTGTCCTCTTTTTTTTTTTTTTTTTCTCTCCACAATAAGGTATTTTCTTTCGTTCAAAAGCAACATAGTACAAGGAGCATGTAACATCTTACTATGTCAAAAACGGTGCATGTTATCTTTTTTTATTTATTTAATCAAAGCCCAAGAGAGTCGATTTATTATCTAATAGAGATAATTATAAAACAGAGATAATAACTAACTACAAGTCTCAAATAAAATGAGATAACTAGAACTCCATAGAAATCTTCCTAGAATGAGTACGCCTAAAGACTGTCTGAAGTCGAAGTCTTGGTCTTCGAGAACAACATTCTAAGTTATCTTCCTCTGAATCTATTCTAGATGCTTCTGAATCGAATTTAAATTCAGACATAAATATATTCTCTACTCTGGCAAGGTCGGCCACAGAGTAAACTTGTCCTCTAATCTTTGATATTATCTTTCGGAGTTGGATCTGGTACATTAATCACCTCTAATTGCCGTACCAGATTAGGGGAAAATCATCTCTAACGATGGGAGATGATTGGAGCAAGAAACTCAAGGACTATCAATCCATACATAAAAGAGTAACCCTCAACCCAAAGAAAATAAGACAAGTGCTCCACAATCCAAAAGATGTAATCGACGTTGGTGGTAGGCAGACGAGAGGAAGAAACGTCTCATGACGATAGGATCCCCAGGGAGAATCTCAAGTGGACTAGATGGGGAGGGCAGTATAGGGTGCAGACAAAGGCGCCAACAGAGCGATCACGCCGCGGGTGCCGGAAGTTGCATAGGGCTGATGGAGTTTGCTTGCCGACAGGTGTCGGTGGAGATCTGACCGGATAAAGCATTCCCACGGCCACCATAACCATCGAAGGGAGAGCTTGACACATTCGGATTGAGGAGAAGCACAGAAACAGGGCTGTTGATCTCAAATGGGATTAGGTGATGGTGAAAAACTAGACCAGGGAGCGGAGCAAGAAATGATGATGATACACATAAAAGAAAAGTAAGACATTGAAACACTACGAAGAGTACTACGTCACAGTCTGACAGATCTGTCCGGAGAAGCCATCTCACTACTGATGTTGGAGAGACAATCCGAGTGGGGGAATAAAGCCCTATGGGTAAGAGATCAACTTGGGAGACGATCCCAGACAAAATACCCTCCTAGGGGAAAAGAATCTCTAGACGAGATGGAGTTGGAGACCAAATTGGGAGATGCTGCCGGGGGAGGGGTATATCTCTGGGTACATAGGACATGGCGCGAGGACGACGGACGAACCTCTAGTGCTCATGCATGCTCACGACCCTTCCAGACGAAAGACAAGTAAAGTGACTCACAACGACACCTATCACTCAAATTCGAAGTGTTGTCGTTGGTCTCATGTATGGTAGGAAGCGGAATCATCCATGAAATGTCGCATATACGTTCTTACAATCCTGTGATGGAGGGACTGTAGGGACCGTGCATTGTCACTACTCACTATGTCAAAACTGAAGGATTAATTATCATCTTTATTTTTAATTTGATTATCAACTAAATTGCGGGTTGAATTTGTCATATTCCTGGACTTGGCCTTTCAATCTCAGCTACACAATGTGTTCTTAATTAAGAGAGATGCTGTTTTTTTGCTTTTTTTTCAATGAGAAAAGTAAATGCAAATATTTTTGTGCAAGTATTTATATGGAGACGGTCCGCTATACGTGCTTGCACCAAACGCTTTGTACTTGCAAAAAAATTTTTTGACACAAAACGTTTCTACCTTTTCAGATCTAGCACACCGACATGTATATGTACTGGATATAGGCACCCTTATATTAATCAAGTCTGGGGGGGGCCGGGGTCCTTCCTTTGTCCCACTCCAAGGCTGGGGTCGAAGGCAGAGCCCAACATGCAGAAGGGGGCTAGCTCACCCACGAGCACGACAATCACAACGCCCACTCCACCCCTCCCCCAACTTGTGTATCTCCTGTTTATATGGCTCTCCCCACTTCCTCTTCTCACAATAGAAGTAGCCCCCAAGAGTTTTCAGTTCATGCAGCTGCTGGTGCTTCATCACTGCATCGCCTGTGAGAAGGGAGACTAGGTTCCCCAAGGAATTAAGGAGGGGGAAGAGACCATGGGGGTTGCTGTTCTCTCCAGGTTGAGCGCTCTGTCGCTGTTGATGCTGCTGTCTCTGCCTGCACTGGCTGGCGCCGCCAAGGATTCGGCTGTGACGAGGCACTACAAGTTCGACGTGCGTAACGTCTGCACGAGTCTTTTCCCTGAACAGATGATCAGGTCTCTGCGCCATAGCAAAGGCCGAGGAAATTAACTAGCTAGCTTCCCCTGATGGGTTCCTCTCTTTATAGGGTGTTTGGATGCCTTTTTTAACAATTTTTTGTCTTAAATTTAAAATGAAGAGGTGAGACATCTTAACCTGTTTGGTTGCCAATTTTTTTTTTAAAAGTGAAAATTTTATCCTATGTAAATCTCTCTCAAATTAAAAACAAGTGATGACCTATTTTTTTTTTAAAATTACACACGCCCTAGCCCTCCCCCCCCCCCCCCCCCCCCGGCCCTGCTCCCCCTCCCCCTCCCCCTCCCCCGCCCCGGCCCCGGCCCCTCCCCCGCCCCGGCGCACCCCCCCCCCACACCCGCCCTGCTCCCCCTCCCCAGCCTTGGCCCCCCCCCCCAGCCCCAGCCCCGCGCCGGCGTCCCCACCCCCCCCTCCCGCCCCCCAGCCCCGCCTTGCTCCCCCTCCCCCGGCCCTGCTCCCCCTCCCCCCCCAGTCCCGGCCCGGCCCGGCCCTGCTCCCCCTCCCCCTCCTCGGCCCCGACCCCCCCTCCCCCAGCGCACCCCCCCCTCCCCGGCCCTGCTCCCCCTCCCCAGCCCCAGCCCCGACCCCCAGCCCCGGCGCCGGCGTCCCCCACCCCCCCCCTCCGGCTCCCCAGCCCCGGCCGCTGCCCCCCCTCCGGCCCTGCTCCCCCCCCCAGCCCCGCCCCCGACCCCCCAGCCCCGCGCTGCGTCCCCACCCCCCCTCCCGCCCCCCAGCCCCGGGCACCCCCCTCCCGGCCCCGACCCCCCAGCCCCGTGCACCCCCCCCCTCCCGGCCCCGGCGCACCCCCCCCTCCCCAGCCCCGACGCACCCCCCCCTCCCGCCCCGACCCCCCAGGCCCCGGCGCCGGCGTCCCCACCCCCCCTCCCCTCCCGCTCCCCAGCCCCGGCCCTGCTCCCCCCCTCCGTCCCTGCTCTCCCCCTCCCCATCCCCGGCCCCGACCCCCCAGCCCCATCCCCGGAGCACCCCCCCCTCCCGGCCCCGACCCCCCAGCCCCGGTGCACCCCCCCCCCCTCCCGGCCCCGACCCCGGCCCCGGCGCACCCCCCCCCCCCTCCCCAGCCCCGACCCCGGCCCCGACGCACCCCCCCCTCCCGGCCCCGACCCCCCAGCCCCGGCGCCCCCCCCGGCCCTGCTCCCCCTCCCCAGCCCCAGCCCCAGCCCCGTCCCCGGCGCCGGCGCCCCCACCCCCCCTCCGACCCCGGCCCCGGCGCCCCAACCCCCCCCCCCCCTCCACCCCACGCCCCGTCCCAAACATATCACATAATTTTTAAAAGTTTGGATATTTTTACCAACGGAGGACACCACGTTGTTATAATTTTAATTTAAAATTAAAAACGAATCTAACATAATTTTTTAGATAGAAATAGCTTTTTTGAAAAAATTGCTCCCAAACACCCCTTATTTTGCAGATCCGGATGAAGAAAGTGAGGCGGCTGTGCCACACGAAGAGCATCCTCACTGTTACGGGAAGTTTCCCGGTCCAAGGGTAATGGCCCGGGAGGGCGACCGGATCATCGTTAAGGTTGTAAACCATGTGAAGGACAACATCACCTTGCACTGGTACGTACGGAACACAATTCCCACCCTGCAGCTTCGCCGTACGTAATTTCTAGTTTTAAAATACGTACGTTTAGCCACCATTCTTGTTATATATCTTCTTAATACATGGGAGCATTCCATCAATATATTTATGGAGTTTGTGTTCGGATTATCTGTATTTTATAATAAAAAAAATTAAATTGAAACGTGGAATTTTTTTTTATACAAAAACTCCACAAATAGTGATGGAGTCCCATCCTGGGTGCACATGCATATATGCATGCATGCATAGGACCTGTTTACACATCCATATACAGCTGTTCTTCCTCGTTACACATGTAGAGGTCTGTAAATTAACTAGCTAGCTATGCACCGTTTTGTGGTGTTTCATCTTCCGATAAACGAGTTTGCCAATGCCCGGCGGGTTGTATGGAACAGGCATGGAGTCCGGCAGCTGAGAAGCGGTTGGGCCGACGGGCCGGCGTACATCACCCAGTGCCCCATTCCGAGGGGCCACAGCTACGTTTATAACTTCACCATCACCGGGCAGAGGGGGACCCTGTGGTGGCACGCCCACATCTCGTGGATGAGGGCAACACTCTACGGCCCCATCGTCATCCTCCCCAAGCCCGGCGTCCGTTACCCCTTCGCCAAACCCTACAAGGAGGTCCCCATTATCTTCGGTGGGTTTTGATATATACATACGTTAATATGCTCAATATCCGTCATGAAACGCATTCTTTCTCTGTCTGAAGGGTACTTTTTGTGCAACGGATCAAATGCTAGCTCCTTGTTGACACGGATTAATGAATTGGATTAATTTGGACGACAGGTGAATGGTTTAATGCAGACCCTGAGGCTGTTATCCTCCAGGCCCTTCGGACCGGGGCAGGCCCCAACCTCTCGGATGCCTACACTATCAATGGGCGTCCTGGTCCACTATACAATTGTTCATCTAAAGGTACGTAGCGTAGAACACACATGTACGTATATGTTTCGATTGAGGCATCATAGATTAAATATAGCTCCTAATTAAGGTTGGCTAGCTATGATCTATGAGCATATGATGAAATGTCTCTTTGAGTACCCTTTTGTTTTGTGTTGTTGGATAGTACAGATACGTTCAAACTGAAGGTGAAGCCAGGGAAGACGTACCTCCTTCGCATGATCAACGCCGCACTCAACGACGCCCTCTTCTTCAGCGTAGCCAACCACAGTCTCACCGTCGTCGAAGCTGACGGCGTGTACGTGAAGCCCTTCGACACCAACACCGTCCTCATCACCCCCGGCCAGACCACCAACGCCCTCCTCCGCACCATGGACCACCTCCCCAACGCCACCTTCCTCATGGCCGCCAAGCCCTACGCCACCGGCCCCGCCACCTTCGACAATACCACCACCGCCGGCATTCTCGAGTACGAATCGCCGAACACCTCGACGGCCGTAAGGAAGCCCCCATTACTCGGCCCCACCTTGCCATCCCTCAAAAACACCTCTGCGGCTATGAACTTCATCACCAGGCTGCGCAGCCTGGCGAACGCGCAGTTCCCGGCGAACGTCCCCCAGATCGTGGACAAGCGCTTCTTCTTCACCGTCGGCCTCGGTTCCAGACCCTGCCCCAAGAACCATACGTGCAGGGGCCCCAAAGGAGCCAAGTTTGCGGCCTCTGTGAATAACGTATCCTTCACCCTCCCATCAATGGCGATCCTCCAGGCCCACTTCTCCGGGCAGTCTCACGGCGTCTACACCCCCGACTTCCCCCGCAACCCCAACTCCCCGTTCGACTACACGGGCGCCACGCCCAACAACACCTTCGTTGGCGGCGGCACTAAAGTGGTGGTGCTTCCCTTCAACACCAGCGTCGAGCTGGTGATGCAGGGCACCAGCGTCCTCGGGGCGGAGAGCCACCCGCTGCACCTCCACGGATTCAACTTCTTCGTGGTCGGGCGCGGGTTCGGAAACTTCCATCCCAGGAAGGACCCTTCCAAGTACAACCTCGTGGACCCTGTAGAGAGGAACACGGCCACTGTGCCGGTCGGCGGCTGGGTCGCAGTCCGCTTCCGAGCAGATAACCCAGGTGGGCATCAAAACTTAAGCTACATATATACGTACATAGTCTTACACATGCACGGATTTTATGTAAGAATACAGACGTCAATGTAAGAATATGGAGATGGGACCTGCCGTTCCCACTAATTAGTTTGACCTCGTTTTGATCTGTTTTTCGTGTTGGCGTTCATGCGTGCAGGCGTGTGGTTCATGCACTGTCACCTGGAAGTGCACACCAGCTGGGGGCTGAGGATGGCATGGGTGGTGACGGATGGCAGCCTGCCGAGCCAGAAGCTGCCGCCACCGCCGGCGGATCTGCCCAAGTGTTGATCTCTCCTAATTGCTCCAGATCCACCTCCTCCATTTAACCCTAATTTGCTTCAAGCTTCCCCCATTTGGATCTACTTCCTGCATTCCTGTTCGATTCTTCTTTCTCCTGTTTCAAATTTAATTTGATTCATCTGAGACGATGAAAAATTCATACTTTATGAGTTGTTTATTTCAGTTTTACAGCTACATGTACCTAATTAAACGAAACATATATGAAACAAATCACCGGTCTCAACATTATTTGGTCAAGCGCCCGGTGATTGCTATATATTTCCCTTAACTATCAGATGGTCCGCCGTGTAAATCAGATCAGGTGGCAGCTAGTTGATTTGGCACAACCAAGCCTCTCACCACGTGGGCCTGTGATACATTAAAGGAATTTAAGCCACATTGTACAGAGGCTGGAACTGATACGTGCCCCTTAAAGAGATGATGTGGAAAGGCTGTGAAACGTTCACCAAAAAGCATTGGCTCTTGGGCCCAAAGAACTAAACTCCATCTTTCTTGCCGCCCGTATGCTTACCTTTGCTCTAGAAGCCGCTAACGAAACAATAGAGAGGATTAAAGGGAAGTTGGGTGAAGGCTCTTGAACAACTGACCGTAAGAGAAAAATTGAGACACGAAATATTTCTAAAGTACAACAGTCCACCAAGAAGCCAGGAAAAGTTCCAGTTGGGAATAAAGATATTTACCGACATTGTCATCTCAGTGGACACAAAATTGAGAATGTTGGAGAAGGTTGGATGTTTGTCTCCGATGTGGAAGCAATCAACATAAGATTTTTAAATGTCCTATGATGAAAAATGTACCCGCATCTCAAAATTTTAGGGCTAAACAAAGACGTCTGCAAGCTATTCAGGAGGTGGAGCTAGAATCTCTGCAAAAAGGTAGACTTGTTGAAGGTACACTATCAATGAACTCCGGCCAAACCTACCTATGTTCTATTTGATTTAGGAGCTACTCATTCCTTTATCAGACATGTGTTCGCTGGATCCTTAGAAATACAATCAGTTCCATTACCTAGAACATTTGAAGGTACTACTCCTCTTAGTGTTGGAAGGAAACTTGAATGGTATTATCCTGCCAGTAAAATTGCAATTGAAGGGCATAATTTTGCTTGTGATTTGATATGTTTTGAAATGTGAGAATATGACGTAATCCTTGGGGTATATTGGTTGTCTAAACATCATGTGGCTTTAAACTATCATTTAAGGTAAATAACTTTTTTCGACAAGGAGGTTTCTCCAATGATTTTTGATAAATCTCGTGTAAGAAGCATACCCATAATATCTACAGTTAAAGCATGTAAATTAGTGTAGAAAGGGTGTCAAGGTTATCTGGAATTCGTGATGGTAATGAACCAAAATATTGCGGGTTTGAAAGATATTCGATAGTAAAGGATTTCCCTGATGTATTTCCTAAAGAATTACCTTGATTACCACCTAGGAAGTAGATCCGATCGCTAGGTGAAGAAATATTCACATTTTATTGAAATCGATCGAAATCATGTACTTATACTCACGCTCTAGGAGGGAATTTGGGCTTCGTAACGGAATTTTGTGAAACTAGTGTCATGACGATCGTCTCGGAGTACCGATTCTGAATTGTGGTCTTACAAATGATTCTGATCACCTAGCGAAATGTTCTGGTTATTTTTATTGAAGGGGTGAGAATAAGCTAGAAGGGGTGAATATATCATCGACGTTCGCATACCACGAAAGGAATTGTCGTCCCGAGATGAGCTGAATTTTTCAACCGTTGGGGGTAGTTCGGCTCGGGATAGTGGCTTTACAAGCGGTTCCTATTATTGCAAAGAAAATGTTACCCACATTTTTCAGCAAGAAATGTTGAGCAGGTCCACAAGAATCACACTTTTAGAGGGCGAAATGAAGAGTTTTTTAAGTCAGGGATGACATCTTACCACCTGAGGCAGTAAGGGGACTCGAGCGTCTCGGAGTGCCGATTTCAAATTATGAAACTATAAGTGATTCTGATAACCGAGCCGAAAGTTATGCCCATTTGACCGAAGGGGTGTCCTAGTCGATCAGATCGTGTGCCTGCAGTCATGCTCTCAGAGAGGCATTGGGACACCGGGGTAGAACTCTCCGAGTTCGGCCTGGTGGTAACCAACTCGAAGCATCGTTGGGCATCGAAAGCAGTTCCGATTGCCGGGCGTAATGTTTTCACATTTTATCGAAATCGATCGAAATTGTGTACTTATACCCACTCTTCGGGAGGGAATTTTGGCCTCGGAATGGAATTTTGTGAAACCAGCATCATGGTGACCATCTCGGAGTGCTGACTCTGATTGGTGGCCTTACAAATGATTCTAATTGCTGAGCGAAATGTTTTGACCGTTTTTAGTGAAGGGAGAGAATAAGCCAGAAGGGTGAATATATCGCCGACGTTCGCTTACCTCGGGAGGAATTGTCATTCCGAGATGAGCCAAATTTTTTGACTGTTGGGGGTAGGTCGGCTCTCTGGATTGTGGCTTCACAAGTGGTTCTTGTGATCGCAAGGAAATGTTACACACATTGTCAGCTAGAAACGTTGAGCAGGCCCATAAAAATCGCACTTTTAGAGGGCAAAATGAAGGGTTTTTTAAGTAGGAAACGACGTCTTAACCGCCTGAGGTAGTAATGCCATCGAGCGTCTCGAAATGTCGATTCCAAAATTGTTGTCCTATAAGTGATTTCGATAACCGAGCTGAAAATTATGCGCATTTGACCGAAGGGTGTCATAGTTGATCAGATCGTGTGCCCGCAGTCACGCTTCCGGAGAGGCATTGGGGCACCGAGGTAGAAATCTCCACATCCCGCCTAGTGGTGACTGACTCGAAGCGTTGATTCTGGATTGGGGTTTCGGAAGAAGTTCCGATCCACGAGCGAAGAAATATTCACGTTTTACCAAAATCGATCAAAATTGTATGCTTATACCCATGCTCGGGAGGGAACATGGGCCTCAGAATGGAATTTCGTGAAACTAGTGTCATGTCGACCGTTTTGGAGTGTCGATTATGAATTGTGGTCTTACAAACATTCAAATCACCGAGTGAAATGTTTTGGTCGTTTTTACTAAGGAGTGAGAATAAATCAGAAGGGATGAATATATTGCCAACGTTCACATGCCTCGAGAAAAATTGTCGTCCCTAGATTATCCAAATTTTTCGACCATCGGGGGGTAGGTCAGCTCTGGATTTTGGCTTCGCAAGCTATTCCTATGATCACAAAGAAAATGTGACGCACATTTTCAGCTAGAAACGTTGAGCAGGCTCACAACTAGAATCGCACTATTGGAGGGCAAAATGAAGGGTTTTTATAGTCAGAGATGATGTCTTACCGACTGAGGAAGTAAGGGGCATCGAGCGTCTCAGAGTGTCGATTTTGAATTGTGGTCTTATAAGCGATTTTGATAACCGAGCGGAAAGTTATGCCCGTTTGACTGAGGGGCTATCATAGTTGATCAGATTGTGTGCCCGCAATCACGCTCACGAAAGGCATTGGGGCACCGAGGTAGAAATCTTCGGGTCCGACCTAGTGGCGACTGACTAAGCGTCGATTCTGGATTGAAATCTAGGAAGGAGTTTCGATCCTGAGGGAAAAATATTTGCGTTTACCGAAATTGTATACTTATACCCACGGTCTGGGGGGGGGGGGGTGGGGGGGAATTTGTGTAACGGCCCCAATGCCCTCGTTCCCACGAGAATCCTACCGCCAGCACAACCGCCCACGGGCGTGAAGACCCAAAAAGGCTAATGGACCAGTCTAACAAGATATGTAATAGAATTAAATGATGACAACAAGCACTAAAAATGTACGAACGGTGAAGGAAGGGAATAACAAGTACATAAGGCAAAAAGGAATAACAGATCCCATAGGGGCATACCCCGAGGGTGACGAGACAAGTACAAAGGGAACACTGCTCAACGAGGGCGCCGTCTACTACGTATACGGCCCGGTTTCCTCTACTAGCTGCGGAAAGTGCTATTGTGAAGTCTCACCTATCACCATAAGAAAATGCGGTATTACCGACGGATGTTTCCGACGGATACTTTCTGTCGGAATATCCGTCGGTAATTCTGATGGAAAAATTTAGGTCAAAAAATACATCGGAATTTCTGACGGAAATATTTCCGTCAGAAATATCTGTCGGTACAGAAATATTACCGATGGATTTTCCGACAGATATATTTCCGTCGGAAGTCCGTCGGTAAAAAGGCTTTTTTCTCTCCCCGCCACCCCCACGAAACCCACCCTCTCTCTCCCTCTCCCGCTCTCTGTAACGTCGCGCATTTTTTGGATCCTTGTGGATCCTGTATTTAGTGGTTGTGGTGGCCATCGTGAGGCCGATGTGGTCCGTGTGTGGTGTGCAACTCTTATTGGGTTCACGTGGGTTTGTATCGGATCCTTAATGGGTCCTTGGGTGAAGTCAAGGGATGCCCGTTGATTAGGGGTTGACAGCCAAGAGATGGTCGTTGATCTGGGTTGGCATCCATTGTTGGTGACGTCTACTACTTGAACTAGACGTCAGGAGATCTGGACATCTATCCTTGGCGGTTCTTTTGATGGCAGCCTATGTTGACGTCTGTTTGAAATAGGGCAACCCGTGGGCAGCTCTTTCATCTTTTTCTCCCACTCTTTCCCTCCACTTTCACCCCTGTGTTTTTCCAGTACTTCCGGTGACTGACGAAAGCTTGTGAGGAGATCGTGGTACATGTGGCGGCGACGATTTAAGCGAGGAACGTTGGATTAGAGTGTGATTCGCGTGGGAGCTCTCGGGGGACTTGGTGTGAATTAGGGTGTCCCGGATGATTCCAGCATGTTCAGAGGTAGGGATACAACCCCTTAACCCCTCCCCTGCATTAATTACCATGTCTTTGTGCATAGATTTCATGCTGAATTCGAGCTTTGGGTAGGGTTATCCATGATGGGATTTTGGGGGTTTAGGTCCTTACAAGTTGTGAAATTACGTATTTCCGGTGTGATGGCGATTGCATGAGTTGAGAGGGAAGGTTTTCCCTCATTGTGTACGCGTGTGTAGGCGCTAGATAGCCCGTGTGATCGGCCTGAGGCCGTTCTGTGTGCAGAGTGGTGAAGAGCTTGACGTCAACAGTGATTGACGCTAAGTTCTTCAGTTGGGAAATAAACGACCAGATCTCTAGCCGTTAATCTTCTATTAGCGGCAAGAATACCGTCGTTTATATCCCATCGACGGCAATCGATGTTGCCGCTAATATGTTCTTGTTCAAATATCATCATGCAGTGTGTTTATCGATCATGAGCGGTGCGTTGGCACTTGTAGTGCTCTAGGAACACGTGGTTTTCTGAGACTAGCGTACAAGGTACGTAGTTAACCAGTTTTGTACGTGTTTACGTGGTGTTCATGTGTAGTGAGCTACTAGTGCACGAGGTTTACGTGAGGTTTTACGTGGTTTGTGAGACGTGCACGTGGTTTTGTGTACGTGGCGAGTAGTACGTCACCTACCATGGTTACCTCTCCAGTTGGGTGCCCTAGTTCTCTGTGAGCCAGGCTTGTTATTGGTTTAACGGGCTTGGATGAGGCGTTCCACCACACACACCACACACCACACACACACACACACACACACACACACACAACCCACACACACACA